>CM060122.1:34171929-34234429 GCA_030522415.1 Channallabes apus
CACTCGATCCAATTATTTCTGTAAATAATTTGCTGGAATAAATAAATTGTCCTCGCGTGTGTTTTCCCCTCGTAAGGGCAACACAAGGTGACATGACGTGTTTCCGAGAGGGAAGTTTTGTCTCATTGCTGATCAGTAAACTCTGTGAGAACAAACACGTCTCTCTCTGTCTCTCATCAGTCTTTACGTCAGACGCACAACTCCTGTGTCTTTAGTGGGTTAAGGAGCTCTAACCAATCACAGACGAGGCATAACGTAATCAGAATGATATTAATCAGACTGGAGGAATATTATTCATGTAAACGTACAGATCGATTCAGTCCAGGGTAAATAAATCAGTCAAACAGAGAGCTTTAACGTTAAACTCTAATAATAAAAAAGATAAAAACAGGGCAAAAGCACAGGGATGCTGCACTCAGACTGCTGTCGCTTTTAACTGGATCGTCAAAAAAAAAAAAAATTTAATGAAGGTCTACAAATTAGGAATGAGGCTATTAAGAGGTGACAAATTCAACCAGCTGGTGGAATGAGGTGTGTGTGTGTGTGTGTGTGTGTTTCACAGCCTGCATTTGGTTAAAGAAGCGACCTCGTATTAAACATGTACAGAGACATGAGGAAGAAAAACACGGTTTATAAGGACGCATGTGTGTCACGTGAGTGTATGAACAGTGTGTACAGTGCTGAGTGCGAATATAGTTAGCTCGCTTTGCTAAGCTGTTGGACAGAGCACACTCAGGAGGCCATAAGTATGCGCGCGCGCACACACACACACACACACACACACACCCAAACAAGCATCAGGATGCCATTAGTGTGAAAATAGAAATAGTGCCAGAAGAGCTAGAGTCGGTTAGAATCCGTGCTGTGTACCATCTGCTATGTGTGTGTGTGTGTGGCACTTGTGCATCATAATCTGCCAGCAGAATGTGTGTGTGTGTGTGTGTGTGTGTGTGTGTGTGTGTGTGTGAGACAGATATATACAGTATGTATATATAGTGGAGGTGGCTGACAGTGAAAAAGCTGTGAGTGAAAAATAGCACTAAGAAGCAAAAGAACACACACACTCAGCTCTCAGAGAGTCGATGCAGTGTGTGTGTGTGTGTGTGTGTGAGTGCAGACATCATCAGGACTGCCAAATGCAGAAAAAGATCAGATCCAGTAAGATCTGCAGGAATGTGGCACACACACTGAAACACACACACACACACACACACACACACTGAAACACACACACACACAGCTAAGATAAAGACGTGATACTGAAGAATAAATGACAATATGGAGCAGTGGTGGGCGTGGCCATGTCATGTGACTTTGTCTAAAACGAGGAATACAAGACGCACCAGGGGACTGTGAGAGACATGAGACACTACAGGAGGACACTACAGTGAAGACAATCTCTATCCTGGAAAGCGCAGGAAGACCAGTTTGACAAAGAAGAAGAAGAAGAAGAATGAAATGTATTTATATATAGGATGTTGGGATAAAGTTTGACCTCTGACCCTGGAGACTGTCTATACAGAGGTTTAATAAACACTTCTGTTACTTCAAGGAGAGATCACTTCTATTACTTTTATTAATCTGTTTATTATCAGTTACTATAGAAACAGTAATGTATCATAACGAGCGCATTAATATAAACTGCTGTTAGAGAGAATTAATCAACACCTCCTGACCAACCAGGTGTACAGAGTGATGAACTAGACAATGTTTAATGTCTACTGAACTTGTAGTATCACTGGAGTCATGATGGAAATAGATGATAGTAAATAGGATTTCATATTTCAGCACGTGCAGCGTAAACAAAGACGGCCGAGCGCTTGACTGTTCAGGAGCGATCGAAGATCTCAGCACACTTTCATTCCTCCGTGTAATAAAGTACATGTACAACTGGTTTTAATACATCTGTATTATAAACATGGATATTGTTAACAATTTTTTCACCCATGGTCAGTCCAGCTAAGACAAGGCTGCAAACAAACATGGCGGAAACAAACTACAGCTCGCAACTGTCACGTTCTCCGAGTTCTAAACACACCTGCATCCAAGTACCCGGGTGCTTAAATAGGACTCAGCTATGGAGGGACTTTGCAAAGTTACCAAGCCGTGTGTGTTTGTGTTAGCTTCACGCTGTATGACTCTGATCGGTTGTTTTGGTTTCCGGTTTCCACCCTGTACATGAGGGGTGCTCTACATCATTTAATTATCTAAATTATATATATTAAAGGTGATGATTCATCATCAACATCATTATTATTATTATTGTTGTTGTTGTTGTTGATAAACGTTTAAGCCCGTCATGGCTTCGTAGGCCACATGCTATTATAATGAACTGTGACTCATTAGAGAATAATTAATTTGAAGTCAAGAAGGAATTAGTGTGCTTGACTGGAGCTTTATTGGGGGATGAGTGAGTGTTAGATAAGGGCACTTGTGTCTCTACACTACCCGAAACACTCACATGTCAGGATTTATAACTGCTCATAAATATTAACGCCGCTTTAAGGTCATTATGAGAGTTTCAGAACAGGAGTGAAGAAGCACATGCTATACAGATCACATTTTAATAAACTATTAAAGAGCTTTAAGTTTATTTTCAAAGCCGTTCTGGGGTTTATAAATGTTATAATCATTAATAAACGTTATAATCATTATGAATGAGAACAGAACAGAAGTACAGTTGACAGACTCGCTTGAGCAGCGGAAGGTTAAGGGTCTTGCTTAAGGGCCCAACAGTGGCATCTTGCTGGAGCTGGGGTTTGAACCTGTGACCTTCTGATTGGTAGTTCAACACCATAACCACGGAGCTGTCCCTGAACCAACACGCTGATTATAAGTTATTAATAATTACAAAAAAGTCTCAGTGATCACGTTCCTGTTATAACACGTTATCGTTTCCATAGCAACAGCTCATTGTTGTATTCTACATGCAGTACGGAAGGAGTCTCCAGTGTCAGCGCTTTGGTAAAAGTAAAAAATAAAGCCTGTAACTTTAAAGTTAATTAAGGCTGTTGTTGATTTATGTTAATCGTCTATTTATTATAACATTCCGGCTAAGCGTCCTGCTTCCTGATTGGCTGAGAGGTGACGTGGATCTCAGCAGCACCGACGCTTTGGCTTCAGATCACAGAGATGGGGTTATAACACATCTTTAAACATGACTAATTCAGTTTTTGTTTATCGTCTGTCTGTGTGTGTGTGTGTGTGTGTGTGTGTGTGTGTGTGTGTGTGTGTGTGTTAGAGAGCGAGAGATGTGACTATTGTGAATTGATTTAGAATAAAAAGGTGATATCTAGGGTAGCATATGTTTGTGCGCAGAGGCGTAAACAATCGTTTGCTTATTTGTGAGACAAGCAGTGCATTTTTCTGCCAGGAAATATATCACACACACACACACACACACACACACACACACATACAGTTCTGATTTCCTTTGGGGATAAACAGTGATTATAATCTGTAGTCTTTTGTTTGTGTATTCAGACTCTCTCTCTCTCTCTCTCTCTGCAGTAACACACTCGACGTCGTGATGTTGTACTGAATATCAGTGCGGCAGTGAAGCGGACGTAGGCGTGAGGGCGCAACCTGAGGATATCAGTGTGAGTAGTGCCCTTGATCAGGGGTTAGAGAGGGATTCGGGATTCAGCCTCGTGTTAGAAGATAGTTAGCTTTGTAGCTAATCATTAGCTGTGAACAGAACGACACGGACGGTTCAGAGTCGATTCAGAGCGACTTAGAAGTGATTAGTTCAGAGACGGCGTGTTGTTTAAGACGTTACATAACGTTATCAGGTGTGTGTTCTTACTGAAAGTGCTGCTGTGACTCTGGGTGTGAATGTGGGTTTTGTCAGGCAGCTGCTCTCTCCTCAGTACTGCGGACCGTACAGACCTACTCTCACCCACGCTGAGACACACAGTCTCACATATATAGTTACTCCTCACAATGCTGTTACTGTCTATTATCAGCACTCGTTGAATGCTCGTCACCTCTCATCAGATTACTAAATCGAAACAGTTTTTCTTGATAGATTTTCTGCATGTTCACTAGATAGTTTACAAATTGGAATCACTAAACAATGTATTATACAAGACAATATATGGGGGGACACTTGTCTCCAGGGACATCTCTCTGAGGTGATTTTATGCAGCATGTCTGCGTCTTTTATTTTTATCTATTAAATTCTAACTTACACAGTCGATACAGAGGAGGTGATGGACAAGAAGTCCACTAAAGGCCCAGTGGTGATACAGGAGAGAGTTTTAACCCTCGGAGAACCACAGGGAACATTCCAGTGCCTCACTTTAGAAGAGAAGATTATATATTGCTGGTACTTCAAAGGGCCGATTCAACCAGGCAATTCCTTACTTTTATTTAAATATCGTAAATCACACAGAGCAAAAGCTTAAAATCTAATTTTGTGACCAAATAAATCTAATTATTTTGCTTGTAAAAGTCTCCTCATATACCGTTATTAAGGAAACACACATTCATCAGAATCTTTTCGTTGCTTCCCTAAAGTCCTTTATTTGCTCGAAAATTTTTCAACGTAGAAGCACATGTGCTCCCTGGGATGAAATTAAGTATCAAGCCGTGCTTGTGTGTGTGTGTGTCTGTGTGTTTGAGTGTGTGTCTGTGTCCATGTGTGTGTGTTTAAATATGAAATACTGTATTTCTCCTCTTGCTTTAACCTCCCCAGTGCCTCAGTGGTTTATTACTTGTCCTGTGTAAACTTGTAAGAGGAGATGAGCTCAGTGCTGATTATTATTAAAACACACACAACACACATCGCCGTCTACAACAAACACTCGCACCTCGCGGTTCCTTTTACAGGTAAACAGGACATTAAACACCCACACTAACGGCTTCCGCAGTAAGAACGGCCGCTACTTCAGAACTTGTCTGTGATTGATGACATCATGTGTCACATGATAGCAGGTAGACTGTTGAGTGACTGCAGTCCAGACAGGTCCAGAGTGGGTCTGGATCCCCCTCAACACACTACCAGGCCAAAATAAAAGTCACCATTTCAGAAAAGTCAAATTCTTGGTCTGCATTAAGCAAATAAAACAACTAAGGAGATTTTAAATTACTGGAACATTCATAAAATTAAAAAAAAACATAAACAGAGATCACTTTAAACATTTGGTGAAGCTGAAAGGTTTAAAAAATTTATGATAAAACCAACGATAAAAAAAACAGAGCTGTGTTTACTAGTGAAAGTAAGAGAATTTCCACACACACACACACACAGTGTGATAAGAACTCACAGAATTGGGACTAAACAGCTGTGTGTCCATAAGAAAACTGTGAAACAGAAAAAAAGGGTTCAGTTTGCTATGGAGTATATTGGAGTGATGGAAAAAGGTCATGTGACCTGATGAGCGTATCCCAGAGGGATGTGTGTTTAATTAAATGTTAGAGCGTGTGACGTTTTTGGCCGGGCAGTGTATTTCGAATTTTGTTATTTATTTGTTTTTATCATGTTGCTATTTTAAAGGTGAAATAATGTTTGAAAATTTTTAAATTAAGGTGAGATTTAAAATGATCTTTGTGCAATTTAATAAAAAATCTTCACAGAACCACTTTTAAGTAAAATATTTGTAATTCTAAGTATTTAAAGATAAAAAAAAATTCTAAAGTTCTTTTGGATTATTAATTTTTATCGTTAATCAGGTAAAGAACGACATTATTGTAACGCCTTTGTTACTGTCTGGTTGTTCAGTTAGGTGCATAAACAAGCTTCAGCTAGTCCAGAATGCAGCAGCGAGAGTCCTCACTAGAACCAGAAGATATGAGCACATCACCCCTATCCTATCTTCACTACATTGGCTCCCTGTGAAATTTCGCATTGATTTTAAAATACTACTCTTGACATATAAAGCATTAAATGGTCTCGCGCCGCAGTATCTGAGCGAACTGCTAGTGTCTTACGATCCGCCACGCCTACTTCGGTCAAAGGATGCAGGCTGCTTGTCAGTACCGCGTATTATGAAAACTACAGCTGGAGGCGGAGCTTTTTCTTACAAAGCCCCAAAATTATGGAATAGTCTTCCAAATAGTGTTCGGGACTCAGACACAGTCTCAGTGTTTAAGTCTAGGCTCAAAACCTATTTATTTAGCCTATTTATAAACCCTATTTACATTTTTTCCCAAAATCATTTTGCCATTTCAAAAGTGTTTATATATTTTTTAAGTAAGGCATTTATCAGTGTCTCTGTGTCACTGCGCTACATTTAAACACACACTCACACACATACTATAGACATACATACACACACATACAGGTTTGTCTGCTTTGTTCACAGTATACCGCATATGTCCTAAACACAACCTAAATAAATATCATGTACATCTGCCACTACATCAAAGAACATGAACCATTCACATGGTCTATACACATCTAGGGAAATAAAGAGAGGGATGTTTTTATTATTATTATTATTATTATTATATATAGACATCTGGTGAACCGTAGGAAGCGATGTAATGAAGAACTTATAGAGAGGGGGAAGCATGTGGAAGTTAATGAAAATATCAGAAAACACTAACAGCATGTGTGTGAGTGCGTGTGTGTGTGTGTGTGTGTTCCAACTGAGGCGATGTGGAGGAGGAGAAACTCAGAACACTGCTGCAGTTTTAATGGCACACTGAAGTAAAGATAGATTTTAAAAAAAGAAGGCTCACTTTTTAGGCCTGTAGTCGGGAATGTTCCTGTCGAGGGAGATGCGCTCGCTGAGCTGCGCGTTGTAGCCGTACTCTTCGTATTTGCCCCCGCCTTCAGGACTTTCACCCCCCAGTGTGGCTGCAGCTCCTCCCTGACCAAGACCTCCAGGACCCTCCAGCAGCCCCATCGCCTTCGACACTCCTACAGTACATCCAGAAAACACACACACACACACACACAGATATCACTCTCAATGTCAGCGTTCTTCACTCTCCCTCAGACCACAGTGTTGCTGACTTCTGATTGGTCAGAAGGTATTGATTATTTTTCTATAACAGCAGCTCTGACAAAACATAAAGCTGTAATTTAAAACTTTTCCAACATATTTTTATTAGCTGATTCATATCAAGAGCCAACACAGGAATGAACTCACTTCAACAACATTCCACAACATTACATGTTACTGTAAGCTTTTTAAAAAGCAGAGGTGTTTAATTTCAGGTGATAATTGTAATCGGTGCAGTCGTGAGGAATAACATCTGCTGGATCCAGTGACTGTAAATCTCATCCTGATAAATCTTACTGTGGTACTGATTCTTACTGCGTCTTGATGATTCTAATTACGGTCTCTTAATTGTGATGATTCTGATTCAGAATGTGATCAAAGTGATTGTTCCAATTCTTATTATAACAAATCGTTGCTTATGACACAATCAGATGTTGGTAAAGGTGTGCCAGGCTGCATGAACGCAGTTCCGCAGTGCTGAGGTGTCGGAGGGCAGCACAGTGCGTTAGTCCTCACTCGAACACACCTGCTAATTAACTGCTGCACTGAGTCATACTGTACGTCTCTGAGCAGGAAATATCACCATACTGTGCTTTAGAGCAGAGGAACCTCAGTACTACTGGCGTGTTCATTTACAGAGGAACTGAGGAACAGCGGAAGATTCCACTTGGCGTGATGGCTATGTTTATATCTGCGTGATGAACACGGCGTGGTTTCTGCACTATGACGAGCCCTAGAGCTCCGATCTCTCTCTCACCACTGCAGCATTTCTGTCTCTCCTGTAATTAGGATTTGATTAAAGGAAAATGAGTTTCAGCCACCAGGCAGGACGGCTTCACACAAACGTGAGCGTTTCACCAGCATCGGCTTAAATCATGACTCAGATCTTTGCATACGAAAGAAGAATATAATAATTTTTTAAAATTATAAATAATGAAAACTGAAGAAAATGGAAATGAAGAAGAAAGAATAAACATTACTGTTTAAATTAGATTCCATTATTATTCCAGTTTTTTATTTATTCATCCTTCTATTACACTGCAGTTTTATTTGCGTGTAAATATCTTTTTGTTTTGTTTTGTTTTCATCTAATTTCACAGCTGGATAAAATCTTTTTTAATACAGGATATGGGCTTGAGATGAGCCGAGTCTTTACGGATTCTCTTTTGTTCTGACATTTAAATCATAACGTGTTGTTCTCGTACAGACATATTAAAGATAGAGGATAAAAACGTTATCGCTCGCTGTGCCAAATAACATAACGGTGATGAAGAGAATCGCCTCAGACCCGTCACTTCTCTGATTTAAAAGTCTTCCGTGCTCTTGCACATCATCACTCTGCCTCACTCACACACTCAGGAGGAGGACTGGAGCTGCTCACTGTATACAGGATATATTCCCCATGTGACAGAACTTCCTTCACCTAGTCATGATGATCTGTGACAGAAAATGGCTTAATGTATTTTTTTGTATTTTTCTGATTCTGTCCGTTCCAGATCTGACGAATCTCACGCATCTCATTATAATTTTGAGTAGCCACTCAGAGTTCGGCAGCAGCAACAGAAATACGGAATTTGAGCGCAAAGAAGCCGAGATGGCTGTTGCAGTCCGGCAGACCGGAACCGGACGTGTATAAATTTTAACGGCAGCTGAATCTCGCGAGCTGGCCGTAACTGGAGCAAAAGTCCAGAGGCAGCGATCACACACTACAGACTCTCAGCAGAACTTCAGTGGTGAAAAACACACTGGCATTCCTGGCACACCATAAACCGTATTCACCCCTGAACTGGTGATCTCACCACCTCTTATCTGGGAGATGGGAATCTAAGACCTTAAGTGACGATGTATCCAGTGGCCACCCCGTAAGCTGCTGAATCAGATCGTTCGTCCCAGTTTATCCTCATGAGTGAGGAGAGAAAAATTAGGGTGCGCACCAATCACAGGAGGAACCCTGATAACAATTCAGATTTTACTGAAAATTATTAATTATGACGGATTCTGACTTCTGGATCTGATTTGAATTCTGATTCTGATGAATTTAATTTGAGTTCTGATATGAGTTTTTATTTGGAGTCTGACGATCCTGATTCAGACTGTGATGATTTTGACTGTGATTTGGAGTCAGATTCAGATTTTTATGATTCTGATTTGGCCTGTGATGCCCCTGATTAAGATTCTTTATGTAAGTATTTTAAATCAGATTGTGACAATGTCTATTCTGATTATTCTGTTTATGACGATTCTTCCCCATTTTGAAGCCATTTCTTTATTTTTTTTTGCTTTGACTTTTGCTTGTTACTCAGCTGCTGATTGACCTTTACTTGTGTGTGTGTGTGTGTGTGTGTGTGTGTGTGTGTTATAACCCTCACACTGTAAAGCAGGAATGTCTCTTATGCGAAATCTGTCTCTGTCTGTACTGCTGTGAAATGTACAGAGACAGCCCGAGGCCACGGGACACAACATCAGTGTGAAGCAGTGAAGACTTGGAGACTGCAGTAGGGATTAAGAAATCCCAGCAGATTGAAAGGGGCTGAAAGGTGAGTGGTGCATTGCGAAAGAACACAGATGTCTGGCCGAGTCCACAGACACACAGATGTAAAACCTGCAACCTACAGATCCTGTCACTCGGCCCACGCTGGATAGATTTCAGTTTCAGACATGTTTCTCTAACAGATAAAAAACATTCTCATCTCATCACAACTATCCGAAACTGTATAACTATATTAACCTTAACACAGCTGCAGTGTTTGTGGATCGTCTGTACCATCAGTGTGTAACATCAGTGTGTAACATCAGTGTGTAACTTAACCGTAAGTCCATTCACTACACTACATTTCACTCTGTGCAGAGATCTTCAGCACTGAATTTAATGAGAAATGGATAAAAGGTATTACGTCTCGTCTTTTTTTTAAACAAACAACCAGTGATGTGCTGTTAAATGGAAAACAGGGTGATAACAGCATCTCTACTTCATTTCACCGACCCATCATTCTCTCTCTCTCTCTCACACACACACACACACACACACACACACACACACACACACACACACACAAATGAATTAGTTCTCATATAAACTGAGAACAGCAGAGCTGAGAGACACCATCGCTTTTCTTTTCTTTTGCACCTCTTCAGTTCGAGCGTGTCAGAAATGATTACCGCTAAAGCCAGGCTGATCACGTCTGTATGCCGATGCGTACAGTTGTGGGCTCAGCGGAACCGAACGACCTGCACGCCTCTGCGTTGTGCTGACTCGCACGCTTTTCGCCGTCCAGAGGAAAATGAGTTTGTTTTAGCGTTGACTAATAAACTTACTGCAAGAGAAATCCTCCTTAATACTCCAGAGACTCACAGTCATTGGCTATGAAGCTCAAAGCTGCTGATTCATCTCTTTATTTGCTTGCTTGTGTGTGTGTGTGTGTGTGTGTGTAAGTGTTCCTCTGCTTTTACTGTATATGAGAAAAGGAGAGAAACAGCAGGACACCTTTAACACAGCAAGGTTTAAATAACTCCATTTATTCCTATTATTAATTCAGTGGTTAATAATCAGAGCTTTTCTATATACAGAAATGCGGTGAGCAAGAGAGAAGGAGAGATAAAGAGGTGGGGAAGGAGGGAGGAGTGAAAGACAAGGGTAAAGTGATGGAGAGTAGTGAGAGAGCGTAGGACAAAAAGGAGAGAGAGAGAGAGAAAAAATAGCACAAAGAAAGAGGCAGAGGAAGAGAGATGGAGAATAAGAGAAGCAGAAGAACTGTGAGACAGTAGGATGGAGAGGGAGAAAGACAGGAGGAGAGAGGGTGATGGGGGGAAACAGAGAAACATTAGAACTGAGAAAGTGACAGAGTGAGAGAAAGGCAGGTGGACAGGGAGAGCTGAGGAGAGAGAAACAGAGTAGAACTGAGGAGAAGAGATTGTGAGATACAGTAGAGGGAAAGAGAGATAAAGAAACAGTGTGAAAGAAAGAAAAGGACAGTCAGTGGGATGGAAAGCAACGGGAGAGAGAGAGAGAGAGAGAGAGATGGAGAAAAAGTAGGAGAGAGTTTGGAAAAGAGAGGAAAATACAGGACAGAAAGGGAAAGACATGAGGTTATTGAGAAAGATAGATGAGTGTGATGTAAATAAATGAGTCAATAAGAGGTGACAGTGTGATCTGTGTGTAAAATGAGTAAGATTATGTGAAGGGTCGCATCCCTGCGTCACAAACACTCAGCAGAGGAATGCAGGAGGAGTGATTTTATTATAAAAAGTTCCCCATGTAAACGTTCCTACACAACATTTAAGAACAATGTGTGTAATAATCACACAGGTCTCATTCTTCATTATGGTGACATTTATATCATAATTCTTATTATAAGCTTACAATAAATAAATGTGTTTAGTTTTAAAACGATGTACAGTAGGAGGGACGAGGAACTCCAGCTATTTAAACAGGACGCACTGAGGAAAGGCGTGTTAGGTGTACAGTATAATCAACTTATATCAGAGGACACTGGATCGTTTCCATGACACTCGAGATCCTTAAGATGCTGTTTTTTATTCCCTGGATGGACTGTGTGTCATTTGGGAGGCAGATTAAAGAAAGCCTGTCTGCGCTTTGTGAATTTAAAATCAAGAGCTCACGTTAACGACTAAAGGAAATTAATGTGCTGTTTTTGTAAATGTAAAACCGTGCCATATATATACAGTGGAACCTTGGATTACGAGCATAATTTGTTGCGGAAGTGTGATCGTTTATCAACACACTTGTAAATCAAAGTGCTTTTTGCCCCATAAGAAATAATGAAAACTCTAATAATTCGTTTCACAAAAAATAAATATATGGAAATAATTAATGCAAAATATAAAGTAAAAATAAAACAAATTAACCTGCAAACTTATCTTAACCTTTAAAAAACGTAAAAATACCACTGGCTCAGTGATCACGTGACGCTCTGCGTCAGAACAAGGAGCACATGCGTGCCACATGATGCTCAATGATATTTGGTACTCGTAAAGCAAGGCACACTCGTTTTTCAAGTCAAAATTCACATTTCACATTTCACCTACAATCAGACACGTCTCTGTGACGGTGCTCCAAACTTTACCTGCGCTGCATTTATTCTGCTTCTGGACTAAGATTCACTCCCGCACCGAAAAAGATGTAAAACCCTAATCAAGAAGCGCAGTGGAAAAAATACTTCAGCAGCAGATGTTCATGTGCACTGTAACTGAGACGGGTTAAACACTAAAGTCTGCATGCTGAGATCATTTCACCAAGTCCTGATCTACACCTGACAGGTCACAGAGCGTGAGCTCACACACACAAGTGGAACTTTATTTCCACTTAAATAAACATGTGGAACAGTTCAGTGGCTTCACCACACATCAATCACTCTGACCTATGGGTGCACTGTGGGCGTTTCCCGAATCACACCGACCCTGTTGACCGTCATAAGTTCACCGCCGGCTTGTCACAAATCACTCTGAACCTGTTGACAGTCATCAGTTCACTGTGGACGTGCCCCAAATCTTATGGAACCTATTCAACATAGCTCACTATGGGCGTGTCCCAAATCACAGTGACCCTGTTCACTATTATCTCCTCACTGTGGGTGTGTCTCAAATCACACTGACACTGTTCACTATTATCGTCAGTCCACTGTGGGTGTGTCCTAAATCACACTAACCCTGGTGACAGTCATCAACTCATTGTGGGCGTGTCCTAAATGACACTGTTCACTATTATCGTCAGTCCACTGTGGGCGTGTCCCGAATCACACTGATCCTGGTGACAGTCATCAACTCATTGTGGGCGTGTCCTAAATGACACTGTTCACTATTATCGTCAGTCCACTGTGGGCGAGTCCCGAATCACGCTAACAACATTCAGGATCATTTGTTTACTGTGGACGTGTCCCAAACCACATGTACAGTCAAACTGCAGGGTGTCATTGTGGATGATAGTGAACATTCTGAGAGCCGTCACGCTCTAAACACACTGCATATTTACACATGTGTCCCGAAAAACCTTCATAATTACAAACAAAAAAACAAACAATCCCTCTCCTCGACTATGGTTTAATTATTGTTTCTGAGAGCTTTAAAAGGTTTGAGGTGATTCTGGGTTACATAGTGTTTATTATAATAAACACTTTGCCTGTGTGTGTGTGTGTGTCAGTAAAATACTGAGTGATGGGGTGTTCAATTCTGTACCAGAATGAATTATTTTTCCTTTACCACCACGTCCACAAGTGTTTTATTCCTCTTATACCTCATCAATGGAACATTGTCAACGTTTTATTTTATTAAAGCTAAAGAGCAACATGTAATAAATGCTGCTCTGTTTATTGTCGCACTTAATGTTTGTGAAATGAGTTAAGTTCATCGTCTCATTTACATTACAGCAGCTATAAACATTTGTTTCTCTCACCAGCCTTCCTCTCTCTCTCTGTAGGATAGTAAGACAATGATACATAAATTACATCTTGGCATGTCTTGAGAAAATACAAAGCAGTGTAAACTCCTCTGTCCTGAAAATGTGCTTCCACTAGAGACTTCCTCCACTCACATTATACAAACACAATTCTCCCTACATAAAAAACTTCTAAGATGATATTGTCAAAACGAACCACCATACTAGTCCATGTGAGTAACCTGTTGCTATAGAAACGATAACATATTAAGGTGCGTTCAGGTTAGCAAGTTGAAGTTCAGCATGTCATTGTAGACACTCAATATTCACTTCCTTGTTCGATGTTAGTGTGAACAAACCACATGTTAAACAAAAACGACCCTAGAATGAGTGTGTGGATAAAAACCTGCACTACTCCCAGACCCGCTGTTTCTGACCAATCACAATCCAGAACTCGACAACGCTCTGATTCGGATCTCCCTCAGGAACCAAAGGGAGCAAGATGTTGGGCAAAATACACAACACCATAAATTTAGCGGCTGATAAAATACATAAAGTTTAAAGACAAACATGTACAGGCATCTTGTTCTTCTTTGGTTCTTGGTGGTTCCCTTTAGGGGTCGCGACACTCTGACATCCTATTAACACTTAAAACATACACTGTAAGTAATGAACATAGTAGTAAAGCATATGTAGCTTTTCTCTGATCAGGTCCTGACTTTTTCAAACCTTTCCACAATTTAGTGGCTAATTCCCAGTATAACAGTGTAACGCTGCCACAGCTATGGTTATAGAGACGCTTCAGTGATCAGGTATGTAAAGGGGTGCTTTCTTGGCTCTCCTTCCAATTCAGAAGGGATAATTCAGAGTGACAGAGTGACCGCCTTCATACACACACGAAGCCACTGCGGAATAACAATAAGCTCGAATGGACGCTTTCCAAACGACTGCGGCGAGGAGACTTTTAGCACACTGTGCTCATAATTATAAGACTGAAGGAGCAGGAGGGATGGAGGGGCGGCCGAGGGGAGTGAATCAGAAATGAAATTCGGAGCAAGACAGCCTTTGAGTGCTAAAATAAAAACTTCTGAACATCTTATGGCAGGACTTCTACCAGGGGTGTGAATTCTTGGTACAATGCTAATATCGCAGTTTAGCATCATGCAAACGAAACTGGAAGGAATGTGTGGAGGATGTTACTGGTGATGAGTTACGAGCACCCTTGGTGACTTGGATAAGTGCAGTTTGCTAGCTTTATCATTAGAGTATTCTTTGTGTAGTGTGTGCATTAACATGAAACCCTCCAACTGTACACACACATGCAAGAAGTAAACAGATACCCATAGGTTTATGATATAAACAATACTGTCTAATAATTGTTATAACTACCAGGTTTTAAATATACATGCACATCACAAGCACATCATAAGTCACCTGACCTATTTGTTTGGACACCATTTTTGTTGGTAAGCTTCCGCAGCACATGTACGGCAGGTTTGGGGGAGATTTGCTTAATGTCAGTGCTGCCGGAGTTAAAGACCTGGACCAATCAGAAATCAGTGTGGTTTGCCTTAGAGATCAGGAGGCATTCTGTTAGTTCTGGTTATTTACATGAAGCGCACTGCTACTGCTTATTTTCTGTTCTAGGCTCCTGTACAAATCGGCATGGAAATGTTTTTTGAAATAAATTATTTTACAAGTGAAAATATTATGGATGAATATGGATTATGGATTCGTACTCATACTGATGAGAGAGCTCAGAGCATGAACAAGCTTAGTATCAGTAAATTAAGCCAGTACTTGTCACATGTATTTAACAGCACAGTGCAATTCTGGTCATGGCATATTCCAGGTAGGAAATTGCGGTCAGAGCTCAGGGTCGGCTATGATACGGTGCCCCTGGAGCAGACAGGGTTGAGGGTCCTGCTCAAGGGCCCCAGAGAAACAGCCTGGTGGAAAGAGGGCTTGAACCGCTGACCTTCTTATCAATAACCTAGAGCCTTAACCATCCGAGCTACCACTGTCACCTCCCCAGTAGATTTTGTTGACCAGGAAAGGCTAATTTGGTGTTTTTTGTACATATATTAATATAAATAATCAACATGAAGTGCTTACATGCATCATGCTGAGTGAACATCGAAAACACTGAAGATACATAAAATCACAGATGCTGTCTTACTTAGCAAAGGTCATGTTGTGAAAGTTGGATTTCATAAACTATTAAACACATGAGCCTGGAAAATAAGTTGCCTGCGTGCAGCTACTTCTAGTGCCATTACTTGCTTTAGTCTAATAAATTCATTTAACGTGAAACACTTGACATAGTAATTAAAAATAAAATTATGAAATTACTATAACAGCAATTACAGCTGACATTTTTATGGTCCTTTTCTCTCTCTATTGTTTCCTTTTTCTTTTTCTTGTTGGTTTTCATTGTGCCTTTCCACACTTTTTGACAATGATTGAACTTTACTGTTTAATTTGCAAGTAAAAAGGAAATCAACATAATCAAAATTTAGCCGTCTGGTATTTTTAATTGATCGGTACGATTTGGTAATTAAACCTATGAATTTTGAATAGTTTTCCCCTCATGATAAACTTGACCTTTGCATGGAATCGTCCATAGGATTGTGATAATGCCTGTTAGTCTAAAGGATAATAATACATAAAAAATATAACCAGGCACATTTGTGCTGTTCTGAGTGTTTAGGAGTGCAGTGAACTAAATCAAGTGATTTTTCGGCACAACAACGGCTCGCCTCCACTGGAAGTCAAAGCTCTTCTCACTCTATATTTAGAGACTCTAAAAACAAATGGAAATCAACTCTGCACCTTTCATCTGTTTGACTACTGTAGCAAGTGACCTAAAGAGGTGCGGTCACACACCTGGACAGAGAACACCTGATCAGCTACTCAGTACCTTAAAATGTAGGGAAAGCGGTAGTTTAGAGTAAAATCTAAGGAATTAATGTGTTATGGTGAATAATATTTTTTTTCTGGAACAGTTTACGTGTGCAGCTGTAGTTTAATTCTGGAAGTGAATTTGGTGCAGTAATACCAATAAGCCCTGGACAGGATGGGGACAATAATTACACACATGCTCAGAACTCAAAATACACATATGGATAGAATTTATTCAGACAGGATGCAGCTGATCCCTTTCACTTAAACTGGTCGTCATTATTAGTGCTGTTTGCCAGGAACATACACGTGTATGATGTGGCATCTGATTTTTAAAGAGACTGAATTTTTGGTCAGTCTTGTCGCTGAGACGAATAACCCTAGGAATCTTGAAACCTTCTATTCTGCAGGATTGTAGTTCGGTTTCATGTGAAAGATGAAACACCAGCGAAGTCACAAGCTGGTCTGCCTAAAATACACCTTCCTGCTGTTCTGAAATCTGTTCAGAACAACACACTCATTCTATACCTAGGCCAACTATGGGTGTCTATTTCACACTGTACATGCCTGTGTATACTAGGGCTGCACGATATTAGGAAAATATGCGATATGCGATATTGTTGTTGATATTGTTGCAATTGTTGATATTGTTGCAATGACCATTGTTAAAAAAAGCGCTATACAAATAAATTGAATATTGCGATAACGATATTTCTTGCGATATAACATTCCCCTAGAGAAATGCATTTTTTATTATTATTATTATTATTGGCTATTTTTTTTTTATCATTTATATATGTAATGCTCATACTAAAATAAACAGGTAATAGATATTCGTCTGATGTAATTAAATCTAATTCAGGCTAAAAAGAAACTATTTGTCAAGGAAGTTGCAAATATTTAGACTTCAAAACACTATGAATGACTTAAACCCCTCAGCAGATATTCTGACTTCTGGTTTGCTGTTACTACAGTATAAACCTGTCAACACAATATGAATTACTTTCAAACATGACTTTTTATTTACGTGTAAACGTACACTCATTGATTTCATTTATCGCAACTCTTTGCGATACAGATATTGCGTATACCATTATCGCGATAACGATTATTTTTCTATATATTGTGCAGCCCTAATGTAGATGTAGCAAACTCTAGGTTTTTTGCATGGTTTTGCAAGGAATTGCATGAGGGTGCAAAAAAACATTCTTTACACATGCCTTATTTCTGCCCCTAATAAAACCATCAGACTGAAATATGAGGTTTGAGTGATGGACAGCTTTGAGATGTTTTGTTGTGTCACCATCACTCACTCACACACACACACACACACACACACACACAGACACAGATGTACTGATATATAGATTGGCTCATGGGATGATTTTTGAACTCTGCCTGAACTCTTGCTTGTGCAAGCGTGTAAAAAATGACACTAAAGTTAAATACATTCTCACTCTCTATAACACTTATCCTGCACAGGGTGACAGGAGGCCTGGAGACTATCCCTGGGTATCGGGCCACAGGTACACACACACTCACGGGAATTTGAAAATGCCAATTAGCCTAATCTTTGGACTGTGGGAGAAAACCGGAATATCCAGAGGAAACTCACCAAGCCCGAGGAGAACAATGACCGGCTCGACTCGGAATCGAACCCTTGACACTGGAGGTGCGACGCCACAACGCTAACCACTACACCACCGTGCCGCCAAGTTAATTACATCATCCATCAACTCATTCAGATGTGTTACACATTTATTAAGGTTTTTCCTACTACACTCTCAGAAATAGCGGCACAAACTGAACTGTGAGTAAAAATCACATGCTTTCCATCTTCCAGACTGCTGTCCTGTGTGAACGTGACTCTGATTAAAAAGTATTCACTGCCACTGAAAGTCTTTTCTTTATATGCAGAGTCTGTTCCTGTTTGTTTGTATTTCTAACTTGACTATCATAAAGAGCACTAGATATGTTACTCTGTACGGCATTTAGATAAGTTCAGGGAAAATCTGCATATTAAAAAGACTTCCAGGTTTTTTTTAATGCATTTATATTAGGTGCTTTGTCATGTTCTACAAATTGGTCTTGTTCAGCGCTGATGTCAAGCTGCTAGCGCTGTTACAGTTACAGTTCTAGCACAGAATTAGTGAAGACGTTGTAATTAACTTTGGACGCAAAGTCTGAAGCAGTGAAGCTCTACACAAGGCTGATGTACAGCAGAAACTCGACTCTTGGCTGGTTAGCGACGTACAAGATGATGAGCGTGACGGTGCTGACGGTGATGTTAGATCGAAAGTGATCCATTTCAGCAGAGCACACTGATCAGTACAGCTAAAAGATTCAAGCGCAGTGTAGAGCATCTTGGACTACCATTATTATTATTAGTAGTAGTAGAAGTAGTACAGTAGTAGTAGCAGGATTAGCAGGTAATCAAAAGGCATGGATGGTAAAGTAGGTGTGAACTGTTAGCTAGCAAAACAGTGAAAGTTTTTTTTTTTTTGGATAAATCTCAGACGCAGTAAAAAGGTTGTGTTCATTATAAATCTTTTTTTTAAGTTCTACTGTAGGTCAGGGGTGTCCTACTGTATCTTATCAAGAAAGTTCCAGAACAGGTGCAGGTTTTCATTCTACCCAAACAGATGTCACACCTTATAGTCTACTGCAGGCATCACTAAATGGTGGACCGTGGTTCGGATCCAGCCAGAGTGACAGTTCTATCCAGACCTGATGGTTTTCTGATAAATGAGAATAATGAATATACCAGTAACGTAGTGCTTTTTCCCTCAAGGTGGGCGTGGCTATACGCGTCACTCAACAGAGCCAATCAAGGCTATAAATTACGGTGTATAGACAGTGTGGAAGAAACAGAACCGAAAGTGTGACGTAGCATCGCTTACTCCAAGACTATAAAAACTGAACCTTCAAAGATGAATGTACAGATCAATGTATATTTATTTTTCCTGGTGGAATTTTAAAAGTAGTTTGTCTAATATGCTCTGAAACCGTAGCGTTAATTAAAAGCAGTCATGGTCCGAGGTGAGGGCGTGTAAAATACCCAAACTGAGAGCCCAGTGTGACAGAGCAACCCGGAGTCCTTCCACATTCATCTACCATGAACACAGACCCTGAAGGTGCAAGGCGCCAGTGCTGACCACTACACCACCGTGCCGCCTATATACACATAATGTACAAAGAAAATATCAAACATGTCCACATGTTAAACATAGTTACTGAAAACTGACAATAAATATAATTTTTAAATTGCTACTTTTTAGTCATTTTTAATAGACTTACAGTATATATAGGCAAGCATTAAGTATATATAAGGAGAGAGAGAGAGAGAGAGAGAGAGAGAGATCTGAATCTTAACACAACCACAAAATTCGGACCTTTTTGACCTAACCTTCCTGAATTTTGATTTGGAGTACCCCTGGTCTACTGAAAGCCAAGAACGACTAATTAAACAGGTGAAATCAGGTGTGGCTTCTGCTTCGTTGGAATGAAAGATTTCACACACACACACACACACACACACACACTGGTCATTTGTGGACAACACTGGACATGTTCAATGGATTCTAAAGATACCACACTACACCATACTCAGGGGTCCTAACAGTACGGAATGCTGCACCTTTATACTGTATGTGAGACTGTACTGTACCTAGTGTGTATGTTATTCCGGGTTACTCATCCTGTCACAAAAGGCCTCCTGCTACCTCACAGAAAGTGGAACCAACCTGAACCTGTTTGTGAACATCCATGTGTGATGGATCGATCTCATGCAGGGTGCACCCCCACCCCCCACCACCCCGTCACCTCGCACCATGAGCAGAGGGGAGCAGCAGGACAGCGCCGTGGTGCCGACTGGGTGTGAGGTTACCGTTCAGCTGGTTGTACACCACGTCCTCCAGCCGCTCCAGTCTCTGCAGGATGGACTGCCGGTCCGTGTCGCTAACTTTGCCATGTCGGGTCCGTGCGCGCGCCTCCGCCGACCTCCCTATCTGCACGAGCTCCTCGGACCGGTCCTGGATCCGGCAGTACACCGAGAACAGCACGATACCGACGAACACCAGGATGTTCACCGTCAGCAAAGTTTTGATCTTCCGTGCCGCAGCCATTTACAAAAAAATTATAAAAATCTATCAATAAATATGTTTAAATAGTAAACGTTCCACAGATCAGATCAGATCAGATCAGACCTGAATTCAGCGTTGGTGATGATGATGAGGAGGAGGAGGAGGAGGATGCTCTGAGAGGTCATTTCGGTAGCCTGTATAACGGAATAACGTGTCACATTCACCTCAGGATATGAATATAACAAAGAAAGAAAGAAATATTATTATTATATTGTTAATGTTTTCTTTTTACCTCAGGATTTTACCTCCTTCAGCCTCCATTGTGCGTTAAACCCCACAGCTGCATCATCTCCGAGATTATCCACTAGGTTACCTCAGAGCTTTATGCTACACACACACACACACTCTCACACACACACTGTGGAACGTTCAGGCGTCTTCTGTACCCCGGACAGAGAGACATTTCACACGCAGTCCAGTCCAATGGCGATGTCTGATGTCCAGCCGCAGGTTCAGCGTTAGCAGCAGCAGCCGCATCCTCTCTTTACCCGCTACATCCCTCCTCTCTCGGTGGAAGAAAACGGCGAGCACTCCACAAGGAGCTCAGTCACCCAATAAATAAATATCATAAAGAATTCACAGTGGAAACACCCCGTCTTTCCGGATTTATTACCATTAATATAATTATCATTAGCAGTGTTGTTGGTTGTTGTTGTTGTTTTTACCTCAGGAGAAACAGCCGTTACTCTCATCTGAGGCGCTGTGCTGAGCTCGCGCGCAGCTCTGTACGTACTCGCGCGAGCTCCAGTGCCCGCGCGCTCGCTCCTGCTTCCCGCCCTAATCCGCGCTGTCTTCTCCCGCACGCGCCGTGACGTCACTGGAAACTCATCAATATGCAAAGCATAGGTCATAAATATTCAAAACACAAGAGACAGCATGGATTATGATTGGTGACAAGACGATCCAATTTACATGGAATAAATTACAACCCCGATGTGGACTGTATAATCATTGTCTTTGGATGAAAAAGCCTAAATAAACAATCCCTAAATCTTTGTGGGATTTATTTATGTATTTGTTAAGACTAGCGTAAATACTCTACCTGGTGTTGACAGATTGTAGAAATAGTTAAAAGGTTAAAGATAAAAAATAATCTAATGAGCTTTATTCTTATATTAACCTATTAATACAAACAAATCACATTCTGTAAGGTTGAGTATCTTGCAGCTTACAAATGTAAAGATCATTAAAGAGAATTGAGTTCTGACCAATGTATAGAGCAAACCTTTCTTTTATTTAGATAAATAAATCATAACCCTGATGTGCAGTGATTTGGGGACGGGCGTAACTCAGTGGTTAAGGCATTAGACTATGGTTCAGGAGGTGCCAGGTTCAAACTCCACCACCAATGAGATAAAAACTGTGGAATATCAGCCCTACATCAGACATCGCCATTGGATTGAACTGTCTTTTTGTTTGGGGTACAGAAGACGCCTGAATGTTGGCTCAGTGTGTTGAGTTACCGATCAGCAATAAGTGGGTCTAATCGGAAGGTTGGTGGTTCGAGCACCAGTCCACCAGGTTGCTGCTGTTGGGCCCTTGAGCAACCCTGCGCTCTGATCCCTACCTACTAACAAAAAGCTGAGATATGCAAAGATTAAAGAATTTAACTGTGCAGTAATGTATAAGTGACGAATAAAACCTGAACCTGAAAAATGTACTGTAAGTTGCTCTGGATAAGGGCGCCTTACGCCTAGTGCCATATTTGTGATTCAAGAATAGGATAATATTATTAATACGGAATCATGATGTTCTTTGGATGAAAAATCTAAATAAACAATATCAAAGATTAAAATTTAGAAAATGTCTAAATCTTTGGTTGATTGATTCATTGATTGATTGATAAATTGATTTATTAAAATTACGAATTAAAAATATTAACACTAATCTGATAAGACAGTGTGTGTTATATAGCTGCACAAACAGTGTTAGCTGTAATAAAAACACTGGTTTATTATACAGTGGCACAAAGATTAGCACTTGATCCAGTACTAAGCATGAGAGCGAGTGCAGCCTGAGTGCCTGATATTTAGTACAACAGCACGACCTCGAGTGTGATATAATTTTTGTACAACAGTTCCACAAACACCATTTATTACCAACAAATAATGATGAGTTTGCTCCGCCCACACATATCCTTCCGCACCTGGTGGAACGAACTAACCACGACGATGGTGAGCGATAGTCAGTGAACGACAGTTAATGTAACTAACAAACATGTGGATTATTATTGGTGACACAAGGAGCTTTGGATTTTCTATTTATATGGAATAAATTATAACCCTGATGCTTAGTTGTTTTAATTTTAAGATGAAATGAGTCCAGGGGGGCAGGATGGTGGTGTAGTGGTAAGCATTACAGCCTTCAAGGTCAAGGGTTAGAGTCCCACCTCAGGTGTGTGCATGTAGTTTGCATGTTCTCCCCATGCTTGGTGCGTTTCCTCCGGGTACTCCAGTTTCCTCCCACAGTCCAAAGCAATGCAGATGAGGCTAAATAGTGTTTCCAAATTGCCCGTGTGAATGTGGTATAGACGATGAGTGAGTGACAGAGTGATGTCGGGAGATTTTGCCAGCTTCAGTAGACAAAGGCCGACCCTGCGAGGTTCCTGAGGCATCCAGAGAAGGAGCAGCTCCAGCTGGATTCAGCTTTATGATGGTTGGAGCTACACATGCTGCTCCTGTGCTTCCAGTGATCCAGACCTCATCTGCCCTCTGCACCTACTGACTCGTCCCTATGCTGAACTGGTCTTCATGTCAATTTAAATAATTTCTGTCATATTGAATTTTCACCTGCACAACACACAAGATGTTATATAATTTCTATCTGTTATCACCCAGATGAGGATGGGTTCCCTGTTGAGTCTGGTTCCTCTCAAGGTTTCTTCCTATTGCCATCTCAGGGAGTTTTTCCTTGCCACCGTCGCCGTCACCCTTGGCTTGCTCATCAGAGAAATTTCATTAATTCGTCTCATTATTATCTGCACATTTTTCTCACACATCCACACTTCCAATTATTTTCTTTTCTATAATTATTATTATTATTATTTGTTTTTATTTATTTATTTTCTATTATAATTTTATTTATTTATTTATTATTTTATATATAATTATTCTATATATAGTTTTTTTTTTTTTTTAATTTCTTTAATTTTTGTGAAGCTGCTTTGAGACAATGACCATTGTTAAAAGCGCTATATAAATAAAATTGAATTGAAAAATAAAAAATAAAAAAAATTGAAATGTCATGGAGTAGGATGTTATTAATACTGTATAATGATTTTATTTGGATTAAAAACATAAGTTAATTATACCTAAATCATTGTGGGATTTATTTATTTATTTTCTTGTTTGTTTGCTTATTTATTAAGATAACCAATAAAAATATTAAGATTAATCTGATGAGATGGTGAGTGTACCGCCTCCTCGGTAGTGATCAGCGCGAGCTGTAATTAAGACATAAAACACCGGGTTAATTGAACACACCGGCTTATTATACAGCAGCACAAAGAATGTTACTTGATCCAGTAATAGTCTCTCTTTTTTTATTTTTTTTTTATTTAAGTGAGATTACATGAGAGCTAGTGCAGTCTGAGTGTCTGATATTCAGTACAACGTTAGCTTTTATACTTTTATATCAATTTGTTCCACAAACACCATTTATTATCAGTAGATTATTTGTTTCTTTATTTAACCAGTGACTTTGCTCCGCCCACACAAATCCTGAGAAACTCACCAGATTTACTTTATATTTACACTTATTACACTTTAGAATATCAGCTCCGTTAACTTCAGGGTTCTGGGGTCGAATCCCAAACAGTCTTAAAAGGAAACCTAGTGCGCTATATAGGGTGTACAATCCCTTGTTCCACACACCAAGTAGTGACCTTGATCAAGGGTTAGAGAGGGATTTGGGATTCAGCCTTGTGTTAGAAGATAGTTAGCTTTGTAGCTAAGCGTTAGCCGTGAACAGAATGACACGGACGGTTCAGAGGCGATTCAGAGCGACTTAGAATTGATTAAGCGGCGTGTTGTTTAAGACGACATAACGTTATCAGGTGTGTGTTCTTACTGAAAGTGCTTCTGTGTCTGGGTGTGAATGCAGGTTTTGTCAGACAGCTGCTCTCTCCTCAGTACTGCGGACCGTACAGACCTACTCTCACCCACGCTGAGACACACAGTTAGGGTCATTAACCACTGGACAACACCTGGGACACACCAAGTCATCAGTGTTAGGGAACGGGTACTTTTGAAAGTAACTACTGTAATTACATTACAAAATTACTGTCATTAAAAAGTAATCAGTTACGTTACAGCGTTACTTTCTGATAAAAGTAACTAGTTCGAGTACTTTTCCTTTGCAGAAAATGAAAAGTCCTTTGTGATTCCTCATGCATGTTGTTTTAGTCAAGACCTTTATAATTATTCTACCATCATCACTCTGTGAAGTTTGGTTCATAATCTGTTAACTACTAATATTCAATTCAATTAAATTCAATTTTATTTATATAGCGCTTTTAACAATGGTCATTGTCTCAAAGCAGCTTCACAAAAATGAAAGAAATTTAACAAAAAAATAAAATAAAATAAATAAATAAAATAAAAATAAATAAATAATAATAATAATAATAATAATTATAGAAAAGAAAATAATTGGAAGTGTCGATGTGTGAGAAAAATGTGCAGATAATAATAATAATGAGACGAATGAATGAAATGTCTCTGATGAGCAAGCCAAGGGTGACGGCGACGGTGGCAAGGAAAAACTCCCTGAGATGGCATTAGGAAGAAACCTTGAGAGGAACCAGACTCAACAGGGAACCCATCCTCATTTGGGTGATAACAGATAGAAATGATATAACATCTTGTGTGTTGTGCAGGTGAAAATTCAATATGACAGAAATTATTTAAATTGACATGAAGACCAGTTCAGCATAGGGACGAGTCAGTAGGTGCAGAGGGCAGATGAGGTCTGGATCACTGGAAGCACAGGAGCAGCATGTGTAGCTCCAACCATCATAAAGCTGAATCCAGCTGGAGCTGGTCCTTCTCTGGATGCCTCAGGAACCTCGCAGGGTCGGCCTTTGTCTACTGAAGCTGGCAAAATCTCCCGATGCCTCGGGATGGGTAGAGAAATACAGAACAGATGGGGAGAATTAGCGTAGTTGCCATTCGGTATAGGTGTACTGGAGTATGAGATTATGGGATGAGTTTGCCAGATTAAAAAGATGCGTCTTGAGTCTACTTTTGAGCTGAGAAACCGTGTCTGCTCCCCGAACACTGTCTGGAAGGCTATTCCAAAGCTTTGGAGCTAAATATGAAAAAGCCCTACCCCCTTTTGTAGATTTTGAAATTCTGGGAACTACCAGAAGTCCGGAGCTTTGTGATCTTAAGGCGCGTGGTGGATTGTAGCGCATCAGAAGACTGGTTAGGTATGTGGGAGCTAAACCATTTAAGGCCTTGTATGTAAGTAATACTATTTTGTAATTTATTCTAAACTGAACAGGTAGCCAGTGCAGGGATGATAATATTGGGTTTATATGATCATATTTTCTGGATCTAGTGAGAACCCTGGCGGCTGCATTTTGGATTAACTGAAGCTTGTTTATTGAGGATGCAGGACAACCACCTACTAATGCATTACAATAGTCCAGTCTGGAGGTCATGAATGCATGAACTAGTTTTTCTGCATCAGATACGGATAAGATGTTCCTAAGTTTAGCAATATTTCGAAGATGGAAAAAGGCTGTTTTTGTGATATTTTAAATGTGATTTTCAAAAGACAAGTTACTGTCTAATATTACGCCCAGGTCTTTTACTGCTGAGCTGGTAGTAACAGTACATCCTTCTAAGCGCAAGCTGAATTGTGAAAGCTGTTGTGTGCTAGTTTTTGGGCCGATAAGTAATATCTCTGTCTTATCTGAATTTAATAAAAGAAAGTTATTGGTCATCCAATCTTTTATGTCCTGGACACACTCTGTTAATCTAGACAACTTAGGTATTTCGTCTGGTTTAGTTGAGATATATAATTGGGTATCATCAGCATAACAATGGAAACTAATCCCATGTCTTCTAATGATGTTACCCAAGGGAAGCATGTATATTGAGAACAACAGAGGTCCTAAAACTGAGCCTTGTGGGACCCCATATTTCACTGGCATTACACCAGACGGTTCTCCATTTAGATCTACAAAATGGTAGCGATCAGACAGGTAAGATCTAAACCATTTTAATGCCTGTCCCTGAATACCTACGTATATAATTTTGTAAGCGATCTATGAGAATATTATGATCTATTGTGTCGAATGCAGCACTAAGATCGAGCAGGACTAGCAATGAGATGCAGCCTTGGTCTGAAGCTAAAAACAAGTCGTTTGTAATCTTAACTAGTGCAGTTTCTGTGCTATGATGGGGCCTGAAACCTGACTGAAATTGTTTTTATCCTGCAAGAATGTGCATATTTGAGCTGATATTACTTTTTCTAGTATTTTTGATATACCCCGATATAATACCCCGATCTCACCTACTAATACCCCTCTCTCACCTACTAATACCCCGATCTCACCTACTAATACCCCTCTCTCACCTACTAATACCCCTATCTCACCTACTAATACCTCTATCTCACCTACTAATACCCCTATTTCACCTACTAATACCCCTCTCTCACCTACTAATACCTCTATCTCACCTACTAATACCCCTCTTTAACCTACTAATACCCCTATCTCACCTACTAATACCCCTATCTCACCTACTAATGCCCCTCTCTCACCTACAAATACCCCTCTCTCACCTACTGTACTAATACCCCTATCTCACCTACACCGTTTCCCGCGGTGGCCATAAGTTCGGTTCATCATGATTCACCGCATGAGTTTTGGTGCTGTGATTAGGTTTCCATCTTTCCGTGCGTCGATCCTCGTATAGTCAAACTGCATACTGTAGGTGAGATAGGGGTATAACAGCAGGAATAACTGAGGGGGGGGGGGCGGGGTTATAGGGGGCGAGACTTGTAGGAAGACTTTCTCACACACACACACACACACAATAACGAATTGGGAATGTCTGCTGTCCGGCTCACGGATTACATAAATCGTCTGAATAACGGATTACATTTTTGAAAAAGTAACTAAACTGAGGACTTAAATGGCGACCGAACGCATTAGATTACTAGATTACCAACACTGCCAGTCATACAGTTACTTGTCACTGTGCTGTTACTGTCTGTTATCATCACTTGTGGAATACCACTTCTCGTCCAATCAGATTACTCGCTCAAAACTAACTGGTGTATAATGTGTTTTATATCACACTCTGATAGAATGTGACTCGAGCACGACATTAAAAGGCCACAAGACACTAAATGGAGGAGATAATGTACAGTAGGGATTTTCATTAGACTTTTTATACAACTGATTATTTGGTAGCTGATTAGTTTCAGTTTAAGACTTAGATTGAGATTTAGATATTCATTCGGAAATTCTGTTATGTCCAGCCATCATATTTAAAACAGCAATAAATTTTGTTAATGTAAGACATTTTTAATAAATATTACTGCATTAAATGACCTTTAAATGGCTTTTTTCTTTTTTTAATTCTATAAATGCCTTTGCTTTTGGTTGCAGCTCAGTCTGATTATCCGACTGTGTTCACCTGTACTGTGTCTCACCATGAAGAGTTTATCTTTTACCCCAGTGTGTCAGTTTTGTGTTCCCACATCTTGCCAGCTTTACCACCCACGTCATGTGTTTTGACCATGTGTTTTGGTTTTTAACACACACACACACACACACACACACACACACACACACACACACACACACACACACACACACAAAGAGCTTCTTCTTGCATCATGCTATGTAATTGCCTGCCATGGGATCTGCCTGTTTAACTCTAACAAACAAATCCTATAAATTGTTGCACAGAGCGAGAGAGAGAGACATATGTATATATATATATATATATATAGAGAGAGAGAGAGAGAGAGAGAGAGAGAGATTTCATTTGATTAGTAAAGTGAAACGCTGAAATATTTTTCATTTCTGTAAACACATCCACATCCTCTGAGTGCTGCTCCCTGCAGAACAGAGAAATAAATCACTTCCTAATGCAAAGACGTCAAGCAGTCAGAACATAATAAGAGCTTACTGTCTTACAGAAATCAGATTAGACCTATACGCTTAGAAAATCTGGAAGTTCTAAGAGTTCCTTGGTTCTCCTCCAAGGAGCTAAATGTTAAACTGCTGACAGGTTCAGTTTTTTTCTTAAGAAGATAAAATGAGCAGGAGTTTGGCGATTGTTTTTGGTGCACACTAACCCTATTAAAACATACACTCTCAGGTTCTTCAAAGGTTCTCCAGGGGTTCTTTAAGGGATCAATGGATAACTATGTAAGTCCAAACTACAGAAGGTTCTACTTCGGCCCCGGTCACATACAGTACATAACCTTGTAGAACATATAGAACCGTGTAGCTTGATGACCATGTTGCTGTTACATGGAGGTTGAACCCTGTTTTCCTGAAGGGCTGTCTATCAAATGTGCTTGTTAGAATATTAGACCACGCCCATTTTTATTTATAATTTTTTTTAAAGCAAAGTAAGTTTGATATAAAATAATGCAAACTTTGGATTTTTGTTTTGTCAATTATACTGTGAAGTTTTGTTATAATTGTTCTTTTGTTCTGTACGATTTAATTAGTTTTTCTGCATAACAGGAATTAAATTAGAGAAGACGCTGATAAGTTTCACCACATCTGCTGAGACAGATGGGATTCGGAACGAGATCACGTCACACACGTTTTAAACTAAACGACAACAATGCGTCTGTCATCTCGGGACCAGCTTCAGCACTGCAGAGGAGAACGAAAGACCGAAAGCAGAGAGAAAGATGGAGACAGCAATGAGACAGAGTGAGGATGTGAGAGACTAATGGGAAGTTTAATAGAGACGAGGAGAAAAGTAAAGATGAGGATGGAGAAAAGAAAATAAGAACAAATATGATTGACGAAGATGTGAAGAGAACAAAAAGGTAAAAAGGAAATGATTAAAAACGAGAAAATGTGTGTAAAGAACAAAATGCGATGGAAAGAGAAAGAAACTAAATTGAGACAAGATGAGGGAGAAACTTGGTCAAAGAGATAAATAAATGTTAAAGAAGAGAGAGGGAGTCAAGACGAGAGAGAAATAAAGAGAAATAGAGAAAATTGAGGGAAATGAATAAATAACAAGGTGAGAAGGAAAAGAGACATAAAGGAGATGTCAGAATGAGAGAGAAAATGAGAAAAAGTGAGACATCTATTCATTCATCTACATCTAGGAACCTCTGTAGTCCAACTAGGGACCATGGAGGCCAAAAAACTGACTTTTACATTTATTCCCATTTTTACCACCATGGTAGAACCTCCGGTCAACATTCACTCACACTGCGGCCGATTTGAAGATACCAATCAGCCTACAGTAATCTGCATGTCTTTGGACTGTGGGAGGAAACCCATGCACACAGACTCCGAGGCGGGAATCGAACCCAGACCCTGAAGGTGCAAAGCGACAGTACTAACCACGAAGCCACCCTGCTGCTGCCTAAGTGAGAGATAGTGAAGCAAAAATACACAAAATCAACCTTCGAGTTAGAAAGAAAGTGAAAAAGAGAATAAGAGAGGTGGACATAATGAAACGAAAAGATAAGCAGATAGAGAAAGAGAGAAAGCAGGAGACAGAAGGAGGTGTGGCAACACGCGAGCTTTGATTCACTTCCATCCTAGAAGCGCTATTCTAATGGTTCGCTTCACAATGTTACCACAACGTTGTTCAGATGTTGTTCTGAAACACCTGACAGAACAAATATCGACAAACGGCAAAAACTACAACAACCAGAAAACGTTCAGCTAAAAAGGGAGGGGTATATCTTGTATGATATCGTTTCCATAGCAACAGCTCATTCACAGGAACATGAAGGAGAAACGTGCGTCTGTAACTAATGTAAGGAGTCTCCAGTGTCAGCACTTTGTAACAGTCAGAGGTAAAGCTGGTCAGTGTGACTCCCCCTAGTGGTGAGAGACTGCAGCTACACACACAGACTCTCTGCAGTCAGGGGTTTCAGATTACTTTCTGATTCGTCGGGTTCTCCGCGCGCTGGTCTTGTGTTGACCTCATGTGTACGGTAATGTGTGCCATCGCTGTTGTTTTCGTGCTCATGCTAAGCTAATGCTAAGTGAAACCCAAACCCTAATATCGTAATGGTTTTTGGTTTTGGTTTGTGATTGTGGATTATAATAAAGTTGCACCTGCACCTGCTGTACCGTACGTCCTCCATCATCCTGACATGACGGAACTGCAGTAACTCCTTTTGAACACAACAAGAAATGGAAGTATAAAAGGATGAAAAGGGTATTTCATAATTCCTTAATAAATTAAACGTCACGTTATTAAACAAACTCCAGACCACGAAATAAATACAGTCGGAGTCGCATCGCCCCGTCTTACACACTTACACACAACCATTAAACTCAGCGTTCTATTAAAGTAATAATCTATTAAAAGGATAATTAAAGGGATCATGGTTAATAAATGTGTGTGTGTGTGTGTGTGTGTGTGTGTGTGTGTGTACATGTGTGAGATCTGTCTTCCACACACCAGTTACTAATGTTTCCCCCACTGAGCCACTTCACACACGCAATGTGTGATTGGAAACGGATGCACATCCCAATACACCAACACACACACACACACACACACACACACACAGAAATCCTCTCATGCACTCGATCAACTAAATGAGCAGTCGGGTCCCAGTGCTGTGGATTCTGCTGCACAGATGGCCAAGCTGAAAGCAGCATTGAAACACACACACACACACACACATATACACACATGCACACACACACACACACACACATCATACCACCAGGGTGTCAGCTCGAGAGGAAAAGCCCATTCAATCCATCTAAATGAGGAAAGAATGCACAGATCCGCTCGGTCCAGGCTGCAGCTCCACTGCTTTATATTCACACAAACACTTACAGTATATTTATACTGTAACTCACATATAATACCAACCTGCATGTAATATTTACATATTTATTTGTGTATTTATTTTAGAATTTAATCAAAGTTCTAATGAAAGACCTTAATATTGAATGCAGGAAAGGAGAAAAGAAATACTCGTTCATCTACAGACATAAATCATTTCTACTTACATCTTCCTTAATGTGTGTGTGTGTGTGTGTCTCTCTCTCTCTCTCTCTCTCTCTCTATCCCTCTGTCTCGTTCCTGTTCTTTCCTTGATGTTCTATCTTCCCAACTGGCTCTGTGGGTGAGTATTAAATGTTCCGCGAGACACTGAGGCCGTTCTGGAGCTGGATGGTTCAGATGGAAGTACTAATCTAGGCAGCCTTCTGGGAATAGGAGTAGTGTGTGTGTGTGTGTGTGTGTGTGTGTGTGTGTGTGTGTAGTTAAATATATGTTTAGTTCTGCAACAGTGTATTAAATATTTCTATTCATAAAAAAGAAAAAGACTCACATAACTCTCTCAAACAGTAAAAAACTATGGTGCCTGCTCACGATTACATCATCATAATTATTTACAAATGGAGTTTCACTTCATGTAGAAAATAAGTTACTTAAAAGGAGCTGGATGCTAGTGTGAATTCATTTCTCTTTTCTTCCTGCCTGCTACATACTGTAGATAAGTGAGGCTGAGATAAAGAGGAAACCAGAACGTGATCACAGCAGCGGAAGTGTAGAAAAAGGACCTGACCTTCAGACGATAAACTTTATTTATGAAGCACTTTTCATTTTGAGTTCAATATCATGTATCGTATTTCTCCTAAAGCACATAAAAGCATCGGTGTACAGTAAATCACATGCAAATGAAATTTCTGAGAATTACTCCAGTGATGAAAAGGCCAGCTGTTTAACAGAAAGAATCTGAATTAGAGGAGTACAATCCCTTCCTGCCCTCCAGACCTGCATTGCTTTTTATCCAGGATCACGTATTAATGACCGAAGAGTTCTACATCACGTCCCAAACACTGGGTGTCCTGCTGGTGTTAAGGTCAGGACCCTGTGGTGTCCAGTTCATGTGTGTAAATTACTCCTCGTGCTCCAAGAGCCCTGGAGCATAAACCCTCCATAGATAACCTGGTGATCAGCGTTGGGTCTAACGCATTACAAAGTCCTACTTTTAGATTACTCTTTTGATGTAACGAGTAATCTAACGCATTAGGTCGCCATTTACTGTAAGTAGTCAGTTATTTAGTTACTTTTTCAAAAATGTAATCCATCATTCAGACAATGTGAAATCCGTCCTACAAGCCCCGCCCCCGATAACCCGCCCCCTCTGTTATTCCTGCTGTTGTACCCCTATCTCACCTGTGTGGTTTGACTATGTGAGGACCGACGCGCGGAAAGATGGAAACCTAATCACAGCGGCAAAACTCATCATGATGAACCGAACTTACGGCCACCGCGCAACACCGCGTAGGTGAGATAGGGGTATAAGTAGGTGAGATAGGGGTACTGTATAAGTAGGTGAGATAGGGGTATTAGTAGGTGAGATAGGGGTATAAGTAGGTGAGATAGGGGTACTGTATAAGTAGGTGAGATAGGGGTATTAGTAGGTGAGATAGGGGTATAAGTAGGTGAGATAGGGGTATTAGTAGGTGAGATAGGGGTATAAGTAGGTGAGATAGGGGTATTAGTAGGTGAGATAGGGGTATAAGTAGGTGAGATAGGGGTACTGTATAAGTAGGTGAGATAGGGGTATTAGTAGGTGAGATAGGGGTATTAGTAGGAGAGAGAGGGGTATTAGTAGGAGAGAGAGGGGTATGAGTAGGTGAGATAGGGGTATTAGTAGGTGAGATAGGGGTATTAGTAGGTGAGATAGGGGTATAAGTAGGTGAGATAGGCGTATTAGTAGGAGAGAGAGGGGTATGAGTAGGTGAGATAGGGGTATTAGTAGGTGAGATAAGGGGTATTAGTAGGTGAGATAGGGGTACTGTATAAGTAGGTGAGATAGGGGTATTAGTAGGTGAGATAGGGGTATTAGTAGGTGAGATAGGGGTATAAGTAGGAGAGAGAGGGGTATGAGTAGGTGAGATAGGGGTATAAGTAGGTGAGATAGGGGTATTAGTAGGTGAGATAGGGGTATTAGTAGGTGAGATAGGGGTATAAGTAGGTGAGATAGGGGTATTAGTAGGAGAGAGAGGGGTATGAGTAGGTGAGATAGGGGTATTAGTAGGTGAGATAAGGGGTATAAGTAGGTGAGATAGGGGTACTGTATAAGTAGGTGAGATAGGGGTATTAGTAGGTGAGATAGGGGTATAAGTAGGTGAGATAGGGGTATTAGTAGGAGAGAGAGGGGTATTAGTAGGAGAGAGAGGGGTATGAGTAGGTGAGATAGGGGTATAAGTAGGTGAGATAGGGGTATTAGTAGGTGAGATAGGGGTATAAGTAGGAGAGATAGGGGTATTAGTAGGTGAGAGAGGGGTATTAGTAGGTGAGAGAGGGGTAATAGTAGGCGAGATAGGGGTATTAGTAGGTGAGATAGGGGTATTAGTAGGTGAGATAGGGGTATTAGTAGGTGAGAGAGGGGTATTAGTAGGTGAGATAGAGGTATTAGTAGGTGAGATAGAGGTATTAGTAGGTGAGATAGGGGTATTAGTAGGTGAGATAGGGGTATTAGTAGGTGAGATAGGGGTATTAGTAGGTGAGAGTGGGGTATTAGTAGGTGAGATAGGGGTATTAGTAGGTGAGATAGAGGTATTAGTAGGTGAGATAGAGGTATTAGTAGGTGAGATAGGGGTATTAGTAGGTGAGATAGGGGTATTAGTAGGTGAGTTGGGGTATTAGTAGGTGAGAGTGGGGTATTAGTAGGTGAGATAGGGGTATTAGTAGGTGAGATAGAGGTATTAGTAGGTGAGATAGAGGTATTAGTAGGTGAGATAGGGGTATTAGTAGGTGAGATAGGGGTATTAGTAGGCGAGATAGGGGTATAAGTAGGAGAGATAGGGGTATTAGTAGGTGAGTTGGGGGTATTAGTAGGTGAGAGTGGGGTATTAGTAGGTGAGATAGGGGTATTAGTAGGTGAGATAGAGGTATTAGTAGGTGAGATAGGGGTATTAGTAGGTGAGATAGAGGTATTAGTAGGTGAGATAGAGGTATTAGTAGGTGAGATAGGGGTATTAGTAGGTGAGATAGGGGTATTAGTAGGTGAGATAGGGGTATTAGTAGGTGAGATAGGGGTATAAGTAGGAGAGATAGGGGTATTAGTAGGTGAGTTGGGGGTATTAGTAGGTGAGAGTGGGGTATTAGTAGGTGAGATAGGGGTATTAGTAGGTGAGATAGGGGTATTAGTAGGTGAGATAGGGGTATAAGTAGGAGAGATAGGGGTATTAGTAGGTGAGATTGGGGTATTAGTAGATGAGATAGGGGTATTAGTAGGTGAGTTGGGGGTATTAGTAGTTGAGATAGGGGTATTAGTAGGTGAGATAGGGGTATTAGTAGGTGAGATAGGGGTATTAGTAGGAGAGATAGGGGTATTAGTAGGTGAGATAGGGGTATTAGTAGGTGAGATAGGGGTATTAGTAGGTGAGATAGGGGTATTAGTAGGAGAGATAGGGGTATTAGTAGGTGAGATAGGGGTATAAGTAGGAGAGATAGGGGTATTAGTAGGTGAGTTGGGGGTATTAGTAGGTGAGAGTGGGGTATTAGTAGGTGAGATAGGGGTATTAGTAGGTGAGATAGAGGTATTAGTAGGTGAGATAGGGGTATTAGTACAGTAGTTGAGAGAGGGGTATTAGTAGGTGAGATAGGGGTATTAGTAGGTGAGAGAAGGGTATTAGTAGGTGAGATAGGGGTATTAGTAGGTGAGATAGAGGTATTAGTAGGTGAGATAGAGGTATTAGTAGGTGAGATAGGGGTATTAGTAGGTGAGATAGAGGTATTAGTAGGTGAGATAGAGGTATTAGTAGGTGAGATAGGGGTATTAGTAGGTGAGATAGGGGTATTAGTAGGTGAGATAGGGGTATAAGTAGGAGAGATAGGGGTATTAGTAGGTGAGTTGGGGGTATTAGTAGGTGAGAGTGGGGTATTAGTAGGTGAGATAGGGGTATTAGTAGGTGAGAGTGGGGTATTAGTAGGTGAGATAGGGGTATTAGTAGGTGAGATAGGGGTATTAGTAGGTGAGATAGAGGTATTCGTAGGTGAGATAGGGGTATTAGTAGGTGAGATAGGGGTATTAGTAGGTGAGATAGGGGTATTAGTAGGTGAGATAGAGGTATTAGTAGGTGAGATAGGGGTATTAGTAGGTGAGATAGGGGTATTAGTAGGTGAGATAGGGGTATTAGTAGGTGAGAGAGGGGTATTAGTAGGTGAGATAGGGGTATTAGTAGGTGAGATAGGGGTATTAGTAGGTGAGATAGGGGTATTAGTAGGTGAGATAGAGGTATTAGTAGGTGAGATAGGGGTATTAGTAGGTGAGATAGAGGTATTAGTAGGTGAGATAGGGGTATTAGTACAGTAGGTGAGAGAGGGGTATTAGTAGGTGAGATAGGGGTATTAGTAGGTGAGAGAAGGGTATTAGTAGGTGAGATAGGGGTATTAGTAGTTAACAGAATATGGGCCAAACTGAGTGATGACGGTAGAATAATTATAAAGGTCTTGAATAAAACAACATGCACGAGGAAACACAAAGGAGTTCAGTTTCTGTACCGCAAAAGTACTCGAACTAGTTACTTTATCAGACAGTAACGCTGTAATGTAACTGATTACTTTTAAATGACAGTAATTTTGTAATGTAATTAGGTACTTTAAAGAGTAACGTCCCCCAACACTGCTGGTGATTCAGTACATTCAGGTGGTCAGCTGACTTCATTTTATTGCCCCATAACGTTGATCTGGAATAGGATCCGTCTGGACTCATCTGGTCACATGACCTTTTTCTATCACTCCAAAATCCAGTCTTTATGATCCCTAACAAACTGAAGCCTTTTTTTAATCAAGTGGTTTTCTTCATTAAAAAGGAGACACAGCTGTTTAGTCCCAGTGTGTGTGTGTGTGTGTAAATGCTCTTACTTTCACTATTAAACACAGCTCCGGCTTCTTTTTTTTTTTACCATGCAACTTCACCCGGTGTTTAAGTCATCTCTCATCACACTCATTCAGGATGTTTTTACGACCACGTTTCTTCTGTGAGGTTCTGCTCTATCCTTCAGTACAAAAAACATGTGATTTCTGATAGCAGTTCTCGCACCAGAACTAATTGGTGGGTTTCAGAGTAATTGGTTGGTGGGAAGAGTATTTATAAAACTACATGTTTAACACTTAAAACTCACAGATACGTGCCGGTAACTCAACAACATACTGTACTGTAGGTCAATGACAGGTAATATAAATATACTGTATATATATATATATATATATATATATATATATATATATATATATATATATATATATATATATACAGTATATATGTGCTTATGTACAGAAGAAGCCTTTAGAAGTATTAGCATCTTGTCACATGGATGCCCCGTTTGGTCGGCCTGGGATGCATGTGATGAGTGCAGATCCGTTATCACCCAGATGAGGATGGGTTCCCTGTTCAGTCCGGTTCCTCTCCAGGTTTCTTCCTATCACCATCTCAGGGAGTTTTCCCCTCAGCACCGTCACACTCGGCTCGTTCATCAGGGACGATCTGATCATTCTGATTCACACACATTCACATGTCATACACACTTCCATAATTTTCTTTTGATTCTGTAAAGCTGCTTTGCGGCAATAGCAATTGTTAAAAGCGCTATACAAATAAACCTGAATTGAACTGAATTAACACAGACTTCAAACTGTGTATTTGGGATTTCAGACATGTCAGGTAGAACAAACGGTATCATTACTTTTATAAAGGATAAATTTACTACCAGAATTAAGGAATGACGTCGCAAAAATGTAAAACCTTTAAAAATGAGGACATTATTTTGATTATTATTATTATTTCTTTTCGTCTTAGAAACAACCAAAACAACTAGCATGTGATTTTGTGTCTGTGTGCTACTGTATTCCTTCGCCTTTGTGACCCAGTTTAATATTTTCCACTCAGTCGTGTTTGGGGACGTTGGTTAAAATTAACTTAAATTCAGTCCATTAAATCACCTATTTCGTGCTGAAAAACAGAAGAATACGTCACTGTGTCCTGCACAATCCTGAGCTCTATATGTGTCTAGTAAATAAACAGCAAAAACAAATAATAGCTAAAATACCCTGAGCTTTAAGGGCTATGATTGAAATTTTTTTTTTTTACATTTTGTAATTAAGGTTTGTTTTTGCTTAATTTGAAACATATAACATTCATCGGTTGTTTTCTTGTTTGTTTGTTTGTTTGCTTTATCTGATCTATTGTGTGGTTCATTTCCTGTGGATTTTATTAGAGAAAAGGACATCAGGAAATCAGTGGTATGTGTGTGTGTGTGTGTGTGTGTGTGTGTGTGTGTGTGTGTGTGTGTGTGATGTTCAGCCGGACCTGACGGCGGGGGACCCGGGTCTGGTTGGTGTTGTTGGTCAGAGACACCGCTGAGGGGCAGGAGGTGTTCCGGTGCCGTGCTGACTCTGATTGAGCTGTGCCTCTGCTCTCCTGAGGGGTCTGTGTGGAACAGATGGGTTCTGGGCTCTGACGGATCAGTGTAGATCCTCCTCAGCTCTGTTCTTCACCCTGCTGTCGGCCTGCTCTTTGATCGAGAGCTCGCTCAGACTCCCCGCTCTACACACACTCAATACTCTCTCTCCTCACAGCAGGGATAAAGCGCACCGTGACGGGGAAGGCGATAAGGAGATGTTTTCTCTGCCAGACAGACAGACGGACGTATAGCTCTGTAACGGAGAGGAGAGAGGATGGGAAGATGTGTATCTCGTATTCAGAGTTTCATCTGATCCGATGTGTGGTTCAGTGCATCCTCTTCCTCTTTATTAGAAAAATATCTAGATAGATAGATAGATAGATAGATAGATAGATAGATAGATAGATAGATAGATAGATAGATAGATGGATGGATGGATAGATAGATAGATAGATAGATAGATAGATAGATAGATAGATAGATAGATAGATAGACTGATGGATAGATAGATGGTTTTACTGATGTGCTCCAAAGTTAAATGTAATTATAACAGAACAAAAAAAGTGTTTTAATAAAAAGGTATGTAGTTGTGTGTAGGTCAGTGTGGTGTAACAGTAACTCTGCTTTGTGTTATTGATTGATTTCCAATAACAGAGTTCCCCCCTAGTGATTTATTTCTTCTTTGTCATCCTAAGAGAACGGCGAGCTTCAGCTCGATAGCTACGGATAGACGGATCGGCTGTTACTCCACGGCAGCGTACACACACAGCTTTGTGAAGGCACCAGGAGAGAAAAGTCAATTGGAAGAAAATCCCACAGCTGTTCTGTTGTTTCATCTGAGTGCTAATAGAGGTGATTATTCTCTCACTTCGCTCTGGGAAATGTCTCTCCTTCCTGCAGCACCTGCGGCACAAATTTAGACCACAAACCTCATTTTCAGAAAATAAAAACCATCAACACAGGGTACAAATGCAGTTTATGTAACACAACACCACACACACACACACACACACACACACACACACATACAGAAACATACAGTAGTACGTTTCTTTTCTTCCTTGTACTGTATCTACACATAATGTACCTAAATGAAGCATGAAATACCATCTCTATCATGTCACACGTTCAGACGTATAAAGGGAAAAATGAAACACACACTGAATGTAGTCCTTTAGTTGTTGCACCAAGGCGCTAAGGCTAATGTAGCTAACACAGGCTGGAAGTTGGTACCTAGAACATTAGCATTGTGCACTTGTGCAGTGTCTCAGACAGACTTGTGTCCCGTCCGTACCTGCAGCGTCACTAGAACACAAGATAAAACTCCTGCTTGCAAAATTCACTCCAGGCAAATAACTCACAACATCTGTTGCATATAGAAACTATAAGTGTATTTAATTCATTTCATATTCCTTTCATTCAGTATTTTTGTCCAATGTGATCTCCAGACTGAAATTCACTGTAAATAACAGAACAGGAAAATATACAGATCAACAAACTACAATATAATGGGACACAAATATTTACACATTTTAGCATTAATGTTTATTAGTTTATATGTTTATTAGTGAAACCCATATTAAGCTTTTAACCACTTTGTTGTCCTTCCAAAATGCACATAAATTAGAAATACAAAAGAATTATAAGGAATTGTATGTTTGAATCATGACATAATTGTAAAACATGTTTTTGAATTATGTAAAAACTTGAGAGTAGTGGGCGTGGCTTAAAGATGGAGAGGAAGAAGCTAGGGCTTGAACTCAACTCCATGTACTAATCTCATTTTAATCGGATAAGTGTTGTCTTTGTATACATTGTGTGTAGAGTCAATTTAATTTCATGGGTGTTAATTAAATTTCAGTGTAACTTTTTTTTTTATTGGACTACAGGGAACATTGATCAAAACATTGTGAAATAACCATTTAGAAAGATAAAGAACAGTGAGGAAATAAATGCAGGATGAATAAAAATGAATAGTAATGAATAGGAAAGAGGAAGCCTCCGGGATTTTTATTTTTGCATGTTTGTCCTTTATTTTGTTCACACCTTGTTATAAGTAAATAGAAAAATATACAATAAAACAAAAGAAAAGAAAAGTGCTGGTCTGTTTTTTTTTTAAATGAGCTGAGCTTGTGGTGTTTTTTTGTTTTTTTGCCATAAGCAGATAAGAGCACTAGACAGAAGCTGCTGAATTATGTATTCTCAGATGTTTGGTGCTCGTCTCTGGGTTCTGTTGTTCTTGTGTGAAAACAACGAGCGCCGCAGTGTAATTTGCATGATGTGTATTGTGTGTTTGTTGTTTCTCATTTCATCTGCCACAATACACAGCTCTAAATTAGAATATTATCTTGTGCACGTCCTCGTGACTGCATTCTTAATACAGGGTCTCACGGTGGTCCTTAATGAAGCAACAAGTCAAGTGCAGCAACAAGAAGAGGTTTTTTATTTCATCACTCGATAAAACATAATACATTTTATTTTGAAAAAAAAAATACATTTCATCCCTAATACATATTAAGCTACAGTGTATACATTTTATTATCATTATTTTTTAAATATAAATTCAGTAGACTACAGAATATTCAGCTATAATTAATCTCTAATATACGTAAAGGCTTATTCTGAACTAAAAAGAAAAATTCTGTTATTAAATAAAATGTTAGTGATGTTACTATTTTTCTCCTGAATAATACATGAGACTCGAAGTTCATCACCTGACAGTGTTTACAAATAAACAAACCGCTCATGACTTGCAAAGTTGTAATTTTCCAGACAGATTCTAGTTATGATGAAAGTCACTCGATGATTAGAGTCTTGTTAATAGTTCTGAGTCTTTTCATAGCAATTTACAGTATCGACACGTCTGAGCTAAACGTCGATGTTCCGGATGACGCAGCGTCAGTTTGGTGTTTCTAAACTTTTGTTTGATTAATTTACCAAATCTTCTGTTGATGCTCCGCACGGTTCTGCCTCATTTCACGTCTCGCTGCATCTGAATAAAAGACTTAAAAGCTACGTGCTAACTAAAAATATTGCTAGCCTCACGCATGAGCTGTGCTTGCGCTCCGTGTCCCAGTTGCCTAGCAACAGTGTGATTCTAAATTACTTTATTGAGAGATAAATAAATTACTTAATTACTTTTTGAGAGAATTTTTTTTTATGTTTTTACTTAATTAATTTGAACAGCTGAGACTCATATTCTGAGTTTGAAAATTGTGTTAACTTGATTAGCAGCTCATGCTAAGTGTATTTACATTGTCGTTTTAGTCCTTCTGGGTCTATTGCAGTGGTTCTCAAAGTGTGGGGCGCGCCCCACTAGTGGGGAATACAGACATGACAGGTGGGGCGCAATGAACGGGAGGAAATAACCGGAAAGTACCTATTCTAATTCATGCTTTTCTTTATTGATAATGAAGAGCGTACGCTCAAAACTAAACAATCACACACAAATAAATGGATCATTAATACAAGTGAATTTAAAATAACATCAGTTGTGGGCCGGGAGAAAAAGTGGAACCATAGTGCAACAATAACGGTTTAACTTCGGGCCAACTTCAGCTGCGCTGCTCGAATCACAAACCTGCGCGAGCCACTGGGCAGCGCTGCGCGACTCTGACAGAAATAAACCGCGCCGACCATCAAATTAAATTTTCTGGGATGCGCACATACAAACCAGGCATGGCAAGGCGGAAACAATAATAAACAGTCCTGACATTTTAAATTGTTTGTAAATAAAAACATAGTGGGTCGCATTCGAGCGGCGCTGCGCGATCCACCGGGCTGCGCAAATAAACAATAAACCAGATCATCACTGCGCTATTCAGGTAGTCGGGCTGCGCTGTATTTGCGCAGATATTTGGTTCAATCGGGTGCCGCGGTTTCGTCCCACTTTTGATGTGTTTGGCTTCACATACACTTCGACAATGGAAGAAGACGAGCAGTGAGCTTGCTTATATGTGACAAAACCAACAACGAGGAGATTGTAAAGATAAAAGCTGCCTCGTCTGTGGTGTGGAATTAGTTTGGGTAGAAGAAAAGTGATACGAATGAGACGAACGTGATCCACTTTAAACATGTGGATTGCACAACCCTGGACATTACCATTCTTTTCCTACTCGTACAGCTGCTCTTATTGTTCACATATTCTTCATATATTTTCTATATTGTGTATTGTTGTACAGTTATTTTATTTTAACTTTAGTTTTTATATTTTATTTTATTCTTTCCTAGTTAAATTTACCCCCTATTTTATTTTTCATATTTATTTCCTATTCATAGTCTTTTATTTTAAGGTTTGAATTAAATAGAATTTTTGAATTTGATTTGCAAGGTACGCAAGTTCACTGTTTTAACAAGTGGTGGAAACACGTCAAACCTCTTCTATCATCTGAAATCCAAGCATCCAAACGAATATGGCCAAAGTCAAAAAAATGCGGCAAACCTCAGCAATTCACAGTTTATATAAAATTACATTATGTAAAACTGTTTCTTTGTGTTTGAATTTTTATTTATGCATTTTCAGATACAAATTGCTATATTGTGATTTTATATATATATATATATATATATATATATATATATATATATATATATATTGTTACCGAGGTAGAAAATAGCTTCTACTGTGATAGAAGATTTTGGCTATATCGCCCACCACTAATGAAGCCTAACTTGCTTCATGGTGGGGATGGTGGGGGCAGAGGAGAGACCTGTGTGTGTTTTGTGTCTTATACCGCTGGCAGCAGACCGCATGAGACCCAACAAATTAGGAAGACACTTAGAGACAACACACGTTAATAAGCCACTCGACTTCTTTCAAAGAAAGCTGGCAGAATACAGACAGCAGGAGAATCGCATGGTAACATCTGAATCAGTGGACAGCAAAGCACAAATGGCTTCATTCAAAGTTGCATACAGAATTGGCCAGTGCAAAAAAACTACAAACGATTGTTGAGCAGCTAATAAACATGGGGTCAGTTATGCAAAGATAAGTGACAACGTAAGCCTTTTATAACAATTGCACGTGTATTTTATCTGTTTTTAACTTGGTGTTGTTTGATCTTATTGGTTTAGAAATTGATATTTCAATAAACAGTAAACTTGGCAGATTTCGTTATTATTTTGTTGACAAGTGGGGCTTGAAAATTTGCTCACCCCCTTAAGTGGGGAATGACAGAAAAAGTTTGAGAACCACTGGTCTATTGTGAGTAATTTTCCAATACATCTGAGGTAAATGTTGACATTTTTCATAATTTCCACTTTGTGTCTGTATAAACATTGTAAGAGCAATGTGCTGACTAGAAATATTGCTAGCCTCAGACATTAGCTTTGCTTATACTCAGTGTCCCAGTTGCCTAGCAACAAAGTTTGTCCCAGTTTACTTTATTTCAAAGTGTTATTTCAGGGTTTATGGAAAACTGCACATCAATGTGATTAGAGATCAATGTAATCAATGTATGTACAGATAATTACAATGTATATTTAATGCTTTGTTGGTTTTACCAACATGTCTGAGGTAAATTTCTGATGGTTTTGTCTCATTTTCATTCTCAATTTGTCTGTTTTAATGACTCAAGGACAGACTTATTTTGCAACATTGCTTTATTTAAATTTGAAGAGTCTTAATTGAAAATTTATTTTATATTACTATTACTAAATTAACTGAACATTTTGAGAATAGTTGAGAATCTCAGTATGCAAGAACACATACATTTGATTAGTGATTAATGTTAATTGTAATTACAGGTAAACCTTGAATTTTTCAGGAAGTGTGCTTGTAAGCCAAAGCACTCATATATCAAAGCAAATTTCCCCAATAAGAAATAATGGAAACTCTGATGATTCGTTCCACAACCCAAAATATTCATATAGAAATAAATAATTCAAAATATCAAGGAACCTCTCTAATGACACTTGCTTTTTCCTCCTTTTGGGAGGATTTTGCAGAAATGTGATGTTGCTTTGTCGTTAAACAGATTGTTCTCCTGCACTGCTACAGACTTTTAAACTTTTTTTTCCTTACTGGAGGCCGTTGTTGCAGTTGACTTTTTCGAATGATGCATGTGTATGCAATGTGTATACGTACTACTTGTATTTCAAGACCTCACTTGTTTATCAAGTTACAATTTATTACAAAATCTGCCATGTCTTGCAAAATAATTGAAGACCAAGTTACTCGCAATCCAAGGTTCCACTGTACCATGTATACTGTATTTTCTGGTATACTGTATTTTCTGGTCTTTCCTGAGGAATTTGCTAACACTCCTAATGTAAGTTTTGTATGGTATTATCTTATTTCCATTCTCACTGATTATGTATTGTATAAATGACTTCCTACTGTAGCTACACATGGTGTATTGTTTGCCTTGGGTGTTCGCTTGTGTTGCTCTGTATCTCAGCTACATAGCAACTTATTTTGTGTAAACTTTAAGAGATTTACACACTGAAAACTAAAAAGATTTATGTACTAGAATATTTAAGGGCATCATTTTCCCTTAAGTAAATACATTCATTCACTGTCCTCTAAAAATAACTCAACATACCGTATAACCATTACTGTCAAAATATCTGGCAACAAAAGTGAGTACACAAATGTGGTAGCAGCTGTCCTTTTTTAACCATGCAAAGTCACATGACCTACAGTATTCATCATGTTCATGTGTTTGTCAGTGGCCAAGTACTGTACGTCTCCAGACCTGAACCCTAATGAGCATCTGTGGGGCGTCCTCACAAAATATTGACACTATGTACCCAGTTTTGACATGTTCACGTTGGGTGTATTAATTTTCATTGCCAGTTATTTACACAATAAAGCCTGTATGTTGAGTTATTGTAAGAGGACAGTAATATACTGTAGTATATCTATAGTATTGTCCTTTAAGAACATACAAAGTGCTTGCTGAAATGTCAGGGGTGTACTCACTTTTTTGATGGGTGTACTCACTTTTGAGACATACCTGTACGTTATGTTAATTTAACAAAATAAAATAATTGTGTATGAGTGTATGAATATTTACTTAATACTATAATTTATTTTACATGAATCGTTCAATCATCGATTCTAAAGAACAAGGACAAGATCATGGAACATGTTGGTTTTATATCGCCAATTGTGTTATTATCCTTGTACCTAAACAATGTTTGTTGGACTTACAAACAAATTGGACTTACGAACGAGCTCTCGTAATGGAATTTGTCCGTATGTTGGGGACTTACTGTATTAAAACACTTAACAGCTATGACCTAGCTAAACGTAGAAATTTCCTCAGGTATTAGTGGCTTATGCTCAGTGTCTGTGTTCTTATGTTTCTATCCAAGAGTAATAATGACATGATACAGGTTTCTAGAATGTAGATGTGCTCTCATTTTGGCAGTGTGCATGTGTTAGCAATTGATGCTAAGTGTAATTTTAATTCTGAGGCTTTTCAACACATCCGAGGTAAATGCTGATGTTCCAGATGGTTCTGTATCCTTTCCACTCTGTCTCTTTACGCTGGGTATTAAAAATGTAAGCGCTACATGCTAGGTAGATAAATGAGCTGGGGGGGGGGGGGGGGGGGAAGAGCCAGACGTATAAAAACGAAAACTGCCTCACTAAAGCTTTATAGGGCATCGTTATGGCAACAAGGTACAACTGATCACACTGAATCTCTTTCTCATTCTCTCCATCTCTCTATTTTTCATTCTCTCTCTCTATTGTTATTCACATTCTTCTACTGTCTTGTCATTGCCTAAGTGTCCCATTCTGTCTATTTCCCCCTCTTCCTAGTTCTATCTTTTTATTTCTCTTTTTTTAGCTGCTCACATTCTCTCCGTCCCCTCGCCATCCTCTGTTTTTTTTCTTAGCCTTTTATTATTTCCTGTTCTTTTTTAAGTCCCTAATTCCACATTTCCCGCATTCCCTCTGTCTCATTTTCTCATTCCCTATTTATTTATTTAATTATATCTTTTTTTCAGTTGTTCTCTACACCAGTCATTTCATTAGAGGTTCTCTCTCCCTCGATTCTCTGTCTCTTTCTAATTTATCTCTCTCGTCCTCCTTGTTTCTTTTTATGTCTCTTTTTTCACTCATCTCACTCTCCTTATATTACTCTGTAGCTCCGTCTTTATTCCTTTCAATTTTATCTCATTCTCTTTGCTGCCTGTTGTTGTTATTCTTTATCTCTCTTTCTCCCTCACTTATTCTCTGTTTCATCCTCTTTCCCCTCTCTCTCTCTTTCCTCTCTATCATTTACTCACAGTCGTATTCTGTCTCCCATCTGCTCTCCCATCTATCCCACATTCTTTCTACCTCTTTTATTCTCTCTTTCAACCTTTTTCCTCTGTTTAAATCTCATCACTACTCATTCTTCCTCCCATTATTTCCTTTCCTTTTCTCATTTAGTCCATTTCTTGCATTCTGCCAGCCATTCTTTCTCCCGGACATCATTTCCTGTCATTTCCCTGCTTTACTTGCAGCTATCATTTTTTTTCATATCTGTCTCACCCCCTTATTTTCATCTCTCTCTCTCTCTCTCTCTCTCTCTCTCTCTCTCTCTCTCTCTCTCAGTATTAGCCGTGTTTAATCTTGCAGTGAGCCTCTCGGCCTGATTAACTGCTCATGTAAACACTGCTGTTATGAGCTGATAATCTGATTACCCACAATGCACTGGGTATGAAATGCCAACACCTTGTGGTTATGGATTAAAGCAGATGCTCACACTATTGTTTTCATAAAAAGGGAGTAAATGGTGATGAATGAAAAAAGTAAAAAAGTGTTAAATGGATATAGACTGACACGTGGCCCCACCACACGTACTGTAGCCCCTTACTGTAGGGCACGAAGCGGAGTCACACTGGACAGGGTACCAATCCATCACAGGGCACACACACATACACACACTCACACTGCGGAAACGCCAATTAGCCTTACCTGCATATCTTTGGACTGTGGGAGGAAACCAGAGTACACGGAGGAAACCCACCAAGCACAGGGAGAACACGCAAACTACATGTACACAGAGACGGGAATCGAACCTGGCCGGGAATCGAACCCATGCCCTGGAGGTGCGAGGCGATTGTGCTAACCACTACACCACCGCGCCGCAGAACATTGAATTAATACATGAATAAATAAATTAGCAAATGAATGAGTGAAGAAATAAATGAACAAATGAATTAACAAAAAATTTAAACAAATGGTTGCATAAATAATTAATCAAACAAATTGATTGATAAATTAAATGATTAAACCAAAAACAAATGAGTGAAAAACAGTAATAAATAAATTAAATGATTAGTTAAATAGATTAAATAAATGAAGAAACAAATTAACTAAATAATGAACACATGCCCCGCGACCCTGAACACAGGATTAAGCGGTATAGAAAATTAATGAATGAATGAACACATGGACAAATAAATGAAAAACTCAAATGAATGAATGGATACGTGTAAATAAAAACTGAACAGAAATGAACCAATGAATAAATATAAAAGTGAAAGAATGAAGGCGAAAAAAATTAACGAATGAATGAATGAACATACAAATTGCATTAAAGAAGCAGGTAAAAAAATAATTAATTAACTATTGAATAAAAATTAAGTAAATAATTAATGGCTGGAGAAGTTAATAAATTTACTTATTTGAACCTATATTAACCTAAATTGGCCTTTTTTATTTATTCATAAGGAATGAATAAGTCAAAAATGAATGAATGCATGAACACATGAATGAATAACTAAACAAAAATTTATTGAATGAATAAATGAACGACTGAATGGACATGCAAAGAAATAAATGAATGAACAAAGCAATGAATGAATGAATGAATGAATAATTCAATTCAATTCAGTTTTATTTGTATAGCGCTTTAAACAATTGACATTGTCTCAAAGCAGCTTCACACAATCAAAAGAATTATTTAAGTTTGTATGGAATGTGAATGTGTATGAATCAAAATGTTCACATAGTCCCTGGTGAGCAAGCCCGAGGGCAACAGTGGCAAGGAAAAACTCCCTGAGATGGTAATAGGAAGAAACCTTGAGAGGAACCAGACTCGACAGGGAACCCATCCTCATCTGGGTGAAACAGATAGCAGGAAATGATCTGCATTTATACAGTGTGTTAGGTGGCAGCAGTTCAGCTATAATAGTTGATGTTAATTGATGTAAAATGGAGTCCAGTAGTTATTGGAGACTCAGTTGGAGTTGGAGACTTGTAGAAAGTTCCAGTCCTGAACTATCGAATTGTCAAGAAACAGCTGACCACACCAGTCGAGGCCAGAACCATCTTCTAAGTAGATAGAATCATCCCCAGACACCAGGCGCATCCTAAAGAGACACACGGGGCATCCATGCGACGAGACCTCCAACCAGAAACCGGGCACCAGGATGGATCAGACAGGTCCGGAGGGCAGAGGGAGTCTGGATCACTGGCAGCTCAGGAACCACATGTGTAGCTCGACAGAGAGAGAGAGAGGGAAAGAGAGAGGGGGAGACAGGGGGAGAGAGGAAAGAGAAAGAGGGGGAGAAAGAGAAGAAGAGGAGAGATGGCAGTTAGGTATGGTCATGGTCACAATGTATAATGTGAATGTATATTTACTGTAGAGTGCAAGCAGGGACTCAATCGCCTCACTGTCAACAAACCTGAGTGATCAAATGAGAGTGAGGAAGACAGCATCTAAACATACCAGTTCACCATAATACTCTACGTCCATGAGTCCCCCAGATCTGCTCCTTTACCTTATGGCTAATCTATTTATAAAAATGCTTGGCTAAATAAATAGGTTTTGAGCCTAGACTTAAACACTGAGACTGTGTCTGAGTCCCGAACACTATTTGGAAGACTATTCCATAATTTTGGGGCTTTGTAAGAAAAAGCTCCGCCCCCAGCTGTAGTTTTCATAATACGCGGTACTGATAAGCAGCCTGCATCCTTTGACCGAAGTAGGCGTGGCGGATCGTAAGACACTAGCAGTTCGCTCAGATACTGCGGCGCGAGACCCTTTAATGCTTTATATGTCAAGAGTAGTATTTTAAAATCTATGCGAAATTTGCCAATGCAGTGAAGATAGGATAGGGGTGATGTGCTCATATCTTCTGGTTCTAGTGAGGACTCGTTTATGCACCTAACTGAACAACCAAACAGTAAGGCATTACAATAGTCCAACCTAGAAGTGATAAATATTAGATCTCTCGCATCAAAAGCGGTTATTGTTATTGTATATATATGGTTATTGTTAATGAAATTATCACAGATCAGGAGTTTGATATACTCTGTTTAACTGAAACATGGGTTAAACAGGACGAGTATGTAGCTCTAAATGAAGCTAGTCCTCCGGGATACAGCTACATACACCAGCCTCGGTTAACTGGTAGAGGAGGAGGCGTCGCAGTTATTCATAATGATAATCTGTCTATCGTACAAAAACACGGACACAAATTTAATAACAATTAGTAACATAAGTATACTTAAGTATATTAAGTCAGCTCAGTCGATTCCACTAATTATAATTTACAGACCTCCAGGGCCGTATTCTGAATTTCTTAGTGAATTTGCAGATTTCATCTCAGACCTGGTCGTTTCTGTAGACAAAGTGTTAATTGCTGGAGATTTTAACATTCATTTTGAGAATCCAGAAGACCCTCTGAGAACAGCATTTATATCCATACTGGACTCCGTAGGAGTAAATCAGTGTGTAGTAGGACCCACTCATAAAGCAGGTCACACTTTAGATTTAATAATATTCTTCGGATTAATTATAAGAAATGTATTCACAATTCCACTGTCTGAAATTATCTCAGATCACTATCTTGTCTCCATTCAAGTGTGTCACAGTGATAATGTATGCACAGCACCGCGCTACCGTATTAAACGTACATTCACATCAACTACCACACAGAGTTTTATCAGTAATCTCCCAGAGTTACCAACTTCGATTAGGTCACCGTCTGACCCCACAGAACTCGATCAGGCGACTGAATATTTAGAGTCGACATTTCGTTGTACCTTAGATAATGTAGCTGCAGCTAAAAGAAAAATTATCAGAGATAAGAAACTCGCTCCCTGGTATAACGATCACACGCGCACTTTAAAACAGACTGCTCGGAAATTAGAGCGTAAATGGCGTCAAACTACTGTAAATTGTTAGTATTTCAAATAGCATGGAAAGAGAGCATCCTGAACTATAGGAAAGCTCTTAGTGTAGCTAGATCAACGTATCTCTCCACTCTTATAGAAGAAAATAAAAATAATCCTAGATTTTTATTTAATAATAAGCCAAATTAACCAGAAATAAGACCACTACAGAAATCTCCATAACAACATCATGCAATAGTGAGGACTTCATGAACTTTTTTAATAATAAAATTGTAAATATCTGGCATAAAATTGAGGCTTTGAAACCGAACAATGTAATTGATACAGATGTTAACCTAGCCATGTCAGATCGGAACTTCTGTCTTATCCGGATTAAGCAGAAGGAAGTTAATTAGCATCCAATTTCTTATGTCCTGCACACATTGCTCAACTTTAGTAAGCTGTTTTTTCTCATCAGGTTTGGCTGAGACATATAACTGTGTGTCGTCAGCATAACAATGAAAACTAATACCATGCTTACGGATTATGTTGCCCAGAGGAAGCATGTAAAGGGAAAACAGCAGTGGGCCTAAAACTGAACCCTGCGGAACGCCAAACTCCACTAGAGAACATGCAGAATAATCACCATTTAAGTCTACATACTGATAACGATCGGTCAAATAGGATCTGAGCCAGGAGAGGGCTGTACCCTTAATTCCTACTACATTTTCTAATCTGTGAAGAAGAATAGCATGATCAATGGTATCAAAAGCTGCACTGAGCTCGAGTAATACAAGCTATAATTATAAAAATGTATAAAAATACAAGCTAGCAATAAGCTAATGAATAAATTATTTAATAGCATCAACTAATGAATGAATGAATGAATGTCAGCAGTGGAGTCCACAGCACTGTATTAAATAATGAACCAGAACTGGGGGGGGGGGGACTTGCCTTCTCTATTATTGGAAATTTCACCTTGTTTAACCCCCACTAACTTTCAGTGCAGCTAATCAAAATACCTTCATCTCAGACACACACACACACACACACACACACACACACTCACACACACACCATTGATTTGGCCCTGGAGCACTGCAGCACATACAGATCTCATACTTGGCGTTGAGTCAGCTCTGCAGTCGATCAGGAGCGCTCGCTCTAAACCGTATTGATTTAACACAGGATTCTGTTCTTCTTAAGAGCTCTGAATGTGGAACGGATTAAAGACTGCGACATTAAACAACACACAAAAGAAGCTTTTACAAAACTTCGCTTTTAAGTGCCAGAATAACTGCAGTTAAACAGATGTTGGTGGATATTAAAGGCCCCGGTTGGGTTTTGGAGGGGGGTGCCATAATGGGGACGAGTGGGCTTGTACATTTGTGTTTTTATCAACAAAAAAAAAAGAATTTTCATGAAAGCTCTGTGAGCACAAAGACAGACAAAACAAAGACACCATATTTATATGGTTTTTAAAATAATCAGCCATCACACTTGTGTGTGCGATGTTTAGTAACAGCTTTGGACCAATCACATTCTGATATGCAAATTATTCACAGAAGGAAAATTCCTGGTCTTCAGAGTCGGGTTGCGCATCACTTATGCTTAAGGGAATATTTTAGGCTTTAAATTCAGATGATTAAAATCAGCTGCATGTAGCCAACACCTCTGAGGTTAGTAGATTTTTAGCGAGTATCTGAGATCTGAACATCTGAGATGTTTTTTTACACACATTAGTTAAAGCGTCTCCCTCGGACAGCTCACTCACACAACGCAACCTACACAGCGCTACCTGCAGGAACCATGTGTGAGAAAGGGGCGGGGTCTACTAATTAATAATAATAAATGTGGAATCGACAGGAGTTTCTGTGTTTTCTTACCATTAATTCACAAACAGTGGATTGAAATTTTTTGGGTCGCCATTGTCGCAATCTAAGTCTGCAGTACACCTTTTAGTCACATGGGGGAGTGGTAGGTAGTTTTCTACTCCTGTCATGGTTTATATCATTATTCCACCTGTAGTTAGAGTAACAGGAGAGGAAATAAAAACAATCTGAGAATTGGGTCACACCTAGAAAAAAAAATAACGTGGTTTAGATGAGCACCTTTAAACACAAAAATCTAAACTTTACACAAAACTATAATTCAAAACAACTGCACTTAAGTACAGGGTGAGAATAAATGAGACTATGTACAGTAAATCTCTAAAATGTCTCTGTAGCTTAAATCCCGATGTGGGTTGTTTTAATATTAAATCTTTAATTTTATTATTAATTGTACTAATGACTTGGTGACTTGCACACGAAGTGCTGATTATAAACAACTTCAAGAAATCGAAATATCTTGCCAACCACAAACTGGCACGCATACATTTTTAAATTAGGAAACACTTGGATAATATGGACGTTTTGAGACAAACTTTAATTTCCCCACAGACCCTGAAGTAGCATTGTTTTTCCCTAAGCCTGTAAATTAAGCCATTAAAATGTGCTTTAATGTAGTGGTGTGAATTTGAGAAGCCGGCGTGGTGTCGATCTCTCAGTGTGGCGCCGCTGCGAAGCTGCCGATTGACTGAAGTCAACATTTTGGGATGACAGGAAGTGTATCAGAGAGAGTTAGGTGATTAGGAAAGCCAGCGGGAGTTTGTGGAGTGTGCTCTGTGGAAATTCTGCAGTGTTTCCTGCCGTGTGTGTGTGTGTGTGTGCGCGCGCGTGTGCGAGGTTATAACAAAATAGTAGGCTTCGTTCGACTGTTTTTAATGCATTTCTCTGTCGATTAAACACTGGCTGAGTGAACTCGCTCCTCTCTGCACTAAACGAGCTCGTTAGCTTAATGAGCTTTATATTTGTTTGTAAAGTGCAAAATTCTACCATAGCCACTGATTAGCATTGTATCATAGCATGATGTGTTTAGCAAAAGATGAAACAGGTGAAAATTTACAGAAACGCAGAAGCAGTTTTTATAGTTTTTACTCTCTGTAATGGTCGCATTAGGAAACAGTGCTCTTTGATTAAGTGTACAATACACTGTGTGTGTGTGTGTGTGTGTGTGTGTGTGTGTGTGTGTGTGCTCATACAGACATCTGTCTGTATAATTATATCTTTAGTAATGTGTCCTAAAGTCTATACAGACAACCATGTCCCCATAATGTAGTATTTTCAGAAAAGCTGTTAGTGTGTGTGTGTGTGTGTGAGAGAGAGAGAGAGAGAGAGAGAGAGAGAGAGGGAGAAAGATAGATCTTATATTTTTAAATAAATTTGATCTGTATTAATAGCCCTGGATACCTACCATTTCCAAAGAATGTGTATACATTTGTGTATACTGTGTGTGTGTGTGTGTGTGTGTGTGTGTGTGTGTGTGTGTGTGTGTGTGTGAAAAAGAGAGAGAGAGAGGAAGAGTGTGTGTGATTACCATATTTTCTGTACTACTTTCATCCAATCAGAACACACTGTACTGCTCTTACCCAATCAGTACAATGTGTACTGCTCTTATTATTGCTAAAAAAAATCTAAAGTAAAGTAAGTAAATAAATCCTGTGTGTGTGTGTATTCAAATTCAAATTCAAATTTTATTAGTCACATACACAATCATACACAGTATAATATGCAGTGAAATGCTTTTATACGACCGCCAGTGACCTTAAAAAAAAAAAAATAAGAAAATAAGAAAATTAAATCTTGTACGTAAAATAAATAATCAATAAAAGGGAAATACTAAAGAAATAATTTTAACTAGTAAAATTTGTCAAATTAACTGTGCATAAGGGCATAATAAAATATTGCAAAAATATAGAAATATGGTATTAAAGTGTCAGTGGTTGTGCAAATATGCATGAAAGGTGACATGTGCAATTGTCCAGATGTATGAGTATTTAGTGCAAGTGTGTATGAATGTGTCCATGATTGTCCAGTCAGTGTTGTGAGCTTAAAAGATGTTATTAGTCCTGTGTGGAGGTGTGATTGAGAGACCTTATCGCCTGCGGGAAGAAGCTCCTCCTCAGTCTCTCTGTGTTGGCCTTTAGGGAGCGGAATCTCTTCCCAGACCGCAACAAAGAGAACAGTCCATTACTGGGGTGACTGAGGTCCTTCATGATCTTCCTGGCCTTAGTCCAGCACCGCTTGCTGTAGATGGAGTGCAGGTCAGGGAGCTCGGTGCGGATGATGTGTTCGGCTGATCGCACCACCCTCTGTAGAGCTCGTCTGTCCTGCATGGTGCTGTTCCCGAACCAGGTCGTGATGTTTCCCGTCAGGATGCTCTCTATGGTGCAGGAGTAGAAGTTCCTGAGCACCTTGGAGGGCAGTCTAAAGTCTCTCAAGCGTCTGAGGTGGTAGAGACGCTGCCGGGCTTTTTTCACCACGGTGTTGATGTGACAGGACCATGATAGGTCCTGCGTGATGTGAACACCGAGGTATCTGAAGCTGTCCACTCTCTCCACTGGGCTCCTGTTGATGACGGGGGTCTGGTAGTTCCTCTCCTGCTTTGTACTAAAGTCCACTATTAGCTCCTTTGTCTTACTGACGTTCAGGAGGAGATTGTTCCTCTGGCACCAGTTCTCCAGATTTCCAATCTCCTCTAGGTAGTCCGACTCATCATTGTTGGTGATCAGTCCGACCACGACGGTGTCGTCAGCAAACTTGATGATGGAGGTGGAGTTGGTAGTGGCCACGCAGTCGTGGGTGTACAAAGAGTACAGCAGGGGGCTCAGAACACAACCCTGGGGGGCTCCAGTGCTGAGAGTGAGTGTAGCTGAGACATGTCCGCCCATCCTTACTGCCTGTGGTCTGCCAGTCAGAAAATTGGAGATCCACTGACATATAGATGAGCTCAGTCCCAGGTGCTCCAGCTTGGTGGTGAGTGTGGAAGGAATTATTGTGTTAAAAGCAGAGCTGTAGTCGATGAAGAGCATTTTAACATAATTCCCTTTCCTAGTGTCCAGGTGAGTGAGTGATGTGTGGAGGAGATGAGAGATTGCATTGTCTGTGGAGCGGTTCTGACGGTATGCAAACTGTAGTGGGTCCAGTGTGTCGGGTAGTGAAGAAATGATGAAGTCTCTGATAAGGCGTTCAAAGCACTTCATCACTACTGAGGTGAGAGCTACAGGGCGATAGTCATTGAGAGAAGCAGGATGTGGTTTCTTTGGAACAGGAACAATAATGGACTCTTTGAAGCATGTGGGGATCACCGACTGAGATAAAGAGATGTTGAATATCTCAGTGAACACAGGTGCTAGCTGGTCTGCGCAGGCTCTGAGAATACGACCTGAGATGCCGTCTGGTCCTGCTGCTTTCCTGGTGTTCACTCTCTTGAAGGCTCTCCTCACGTCGTGCTCGGAGATGATGAGCGCGTTCCCGGTGCTGACTGTGTCTTCCTGTCTGCAGCCGTTAGCGCCGCTAGCATTAGCGCCGCTAGCATTAGCGCCGTTAGCATTAGCATTGCTAGCGTCTTTAGCTGCAGCCTCGAAGCGAGCGTAAAATGTGTTCAGCTCGTCTGCCAGAGTCGCGTCCGCGTTCGTCATACCGGATGTTGGTGCTTTGTAGTCCGTTATTGTTCTCAGTCCCTGCCACAGGCTCCTAGAGTCACTCTGTTGAAGCTGTGACTCTAGTTTTCTCCCGTAGCGCTGCTTCGCCTCTTTCACCGCCTTCCGGACGTTATATGACGCAGCCTTGTACGGTTCCATGTCCCCCGATGCAAGTCCCGTGTTGTAGGCAGCTGTGCGAGATCTCAGAGCGTCGCGGATGGTTTTATCCACCCACGGCTTCTGGTTGGGAAACGTTCTGATAGTCTTTTTCTCTACCGTATCGTCTGCCAGCTTTTCAATAAATCCCACAACCGCTTCCGTAAACACGCTGACGTCATCATCGGAGCTGTTTCTAAACATGTCCCAGTCTGCGTCATCGAGTGCGTCCTGTAACGCGGCCACCGATTGGTCCGTCCAGCGCGCGACCTCCCTCAGGACCGGAACTTCCTGTTTCAGCCTTTGTTTATATATTGGCATGAGGAAAATGGCGGCGTGGTCGGATTTACCAAACGCTGGACGAGATTGTGCCTTGTAACCGTCTTTGACCGTGGTATAACAGTGGTCCAGTGTCCTTTCGCCCCTGGTGGGGCAGGTGATGTGCTGATAAAAGTTCGGCGCTGCGCGTTTGAGGTTGGCACTATTAAAATCCCCCGCCACAATGAGCGCAGCGTCCCGGTGTTGTGTCTGGTGCTGTGTGAGCGCCTCATGCAGCTCGCATAAGGCAGTTTCAGTGTCCGCTTGTGGAGGTATGTAAACGGCGCTGATTATGACCGATGTGAACTCCCGTGGAAGATAAAATGGACGACACATGATGGACAGTAGTTCCAGGTTTGGTGTGCAGGAGCGTGTAAGAGGAACAACGCTCGCGCTGTTGCACCAGCTGTTGTTCACCATTAAGCACACGCCGCCTCCCCTTGACTTCCCCGAGTCCCGCGTCCTGTCCATGCGGTGAACCGAGAAGAACTCGGCCGGCTGTATGGCGTGGTCTGGCACCGCTGGGTTCAGCCATGTCTCGGTGAAGCAGAGGAGATTGCAGTCCCGAATGTCTCTCTGGAACTTTATCTTGGCCCTGAGGTCATCCAGTTTGTTCTCCAGTGACTGGACGTTGGCGAGCAGGATGCTAGGCAGAGGTGTGCGGTGTGCACGGGCTCGGAGCCGGTTCCTCACGCCAGCTCATTTCCCTCGGGTCTGTCGCTTCGCGTCGCGTCCATTGTTCTCCCTCAGGATCTCACTCGGCCAGCTCGGATCCGGAGTTAAAACCGTCGAATTGTGAGTACATTGTATACCAATAGAAACAAGAGTGTCTCTATCATACCTAATGTACTCAATGGTGGTGATTTTGCCGATTTTAAAACACTGAAAACTAACTTAAAAAACAAAAACAAAGAAAAGGTGGTCGGAGCAGTCGTGACGGCAGCCGACCTCACCGGTGCCATCTTGCCATATGTGTGTGTGTGTGTGTGTGTGTGCTCATGCTTGAGAGTGTATGTGGATGAGGATGTGGGATACATGCAATCTGTCAGTATAATCATATCTGTAATAATGTGTCCATGTTGTACTAAAGTCTCCACAAACCACCATGTCCAGAAAAGCTGTGTGTGTGTGTGTGTGTGTGTGTGTGTGTGTGTGCGTGTATGAGAGAGAGAGAGAGAGAGAGAGAGAGAGAAAGAAAGATCTTCTTTTTTTTTTTTTATAAATCAGTGATTTTTTATTGGCCTTGAAAAGCTGGTGTCCAATGTGTGTCCCCATAATGTCACATTTCCAAAGAATGTGTGTAAGTTTGTACAGTATATACAATATGTTTGTTTGTTTGTGTGTGGTTGTATGAGTGATTACGACATTTTCTGTACAACTTTCTGTCCTGCTCTCACTATTACTGATACAGTACATACTGTATATTATAAGTGAGTTTGATGTGGTTGTGTGTGTGTGTGTGTGTGTGTGTGTGTGTGTGTGTGTGAGAGAGAGAGAGAGAGAGAGAGAAAGAGAAGGAGAGTTTTAAACTGTTGTCCAGTGCAGTGTGTAACAGTGTAAAATATGACCAAAATGTTTTTACAGAGATATGTAACATTTTCAGAAGGCGACACTGATAAAGGCCGTGTAGAGATTGAGTGCTTTTAGGTGAGTTAGCGCCGCGTGCTGTGAGAGTTTATAACCTCGCACGGTTTAGCTGCAGATTTTATAGCATTAATTTCCCCCCGTTGTAAAACCTGCCTCATCTCTCTAAAGGTCACGTAATGACAAGTTTACTGCAGAACCAGAACTCACATTCAAAATGTCAACACCGTAAACATGCTAAACACCACTGTCTGTTTATTAGCCTCGCCAATCACATGCAGACATGTGCTACTGAAATTATTTCTGAATTTCTGATTGGCTGTGAACTCACTTGGGCTGTGTATACTAGCATCACTGATCAGTGTTGTTGTTTATGTACTGTAAATGAAGAAGAATTCTTTTATAGTTACATTTAACGTCCTGTGAAGTGAGAATCCTGTTCTCTTCTTGCTTTTTTCTCTTATCTGAAAGTAACAATTAAAAAAATAAATAAATAAATAAATAAATAAATATATATATATATATATATATATATATATATATATATATATATATATATATATAGATAGATAGATAGATAGATTAACTTGCTTCATAAAATGTATTTTATCCCAGGACACTGTTGAATTCTGGTCAGAAGGTGTTGTTAGCGCCCTATAACAGCAGCTTTGATAGTTGTGCAGGTTTATATTAACACGCTCTAATATGTTGTTTATATATTATGTAAAACACATTAAACAACAAGTGAGAGTAGGTCTGTACGGTACGCAGTACTGAGGAGAGAGCAGCTGCCTGACAAAACCCACATTCACACCCAGACACAGAAGCACTTTCAGTAAGAACACACATCTGATAACATTATGTAACGCCTTAAACAACACGCCGTCTCTGAACTAATCACTTCTAAGTCGTTCTGAATCACCTCTGAACCGTCTGTGTCGTTCTGTTCACGGCTAACACTTAGCTACAATGCTAACTAGCCTCTAACACAAGGCTGAATCCCGAATCCCTCTCTAACCCCTGATCAAGTGCACTACTTGGTGTGTGGAACACGGGATTGTACACTACATAGTGCACTAGCTTTCCATTTAACACTGTTTGGGATTCTACCCCAGAACCCTGAAGTTAACGGAGCTGATATTCTAAAGTGTAATAAGTGTAAATATACAGTAAATCTGGTGAGTTTCTCAGGACTGTCCACCACCTCCATATTTAGTACAACAGCACGGCCTATTGTTTACATGTGATGTAAGAGGAATAACGTGGACGTGCAGTGCGAGGAAAGTTCTCAGGCAGCACGCCGTCACAGTTTCAGTATTGTAGGTTGTATTATTTATATGAGGAGAAATATTTTTGCATGAGAGATGTAATAAATATTTCAGAGGTGTACGGGTAAGAGAAAGGAAACCCAAAACATAAAGCAGCTGAAACAGCGGCGTTTGTGGCGTTTCAGAATTCGGCGTACTCTCTGTGATTGCTGCTGTGAGTTATAGCAGGTCGCGCTCACTAAACCACTCGCTGTAAGTATGAGAGTGCATTACGGGCAAAGTGAAATAAATCAATGTAGACCTCGACACTGAGAAAGAAACAAACATATTATAAGGTGACTTAAGGTGAAATAGATTCCGCTCTACAATAGAGTCCTTCATTGGTATTCAGCCACAGTTACTTTCTGTACAGCTGCTTTTTTCCCTCCGTCTCTCACTTTATCTGACAGTTTTTATGTCAGACTCTGAGTGTGTGTGTGTGTGTGTGTGTGTGTGCGCGCGCACTCTGTCTCTGGCCATTTCTCAGAGTTCGGTTTCAGTCAGTGGAGCATGTCTGACACACGGCCACCGTCTCCTCATCCTCCACAAATCTGCTGCTCACAGAGACAGAAAGGGGAAAGAAAGAAAATACAGTGAGGATGAGAAATAATGAGACGAGGGTAACAGTGAGACAGAAGATGATTAAAAAAAAAAAAAAAGAGTTTTAGAACGGAAGATAAAAACAGGAGATTAGATTTGATGACGTCTCATAATGGCAGTGTTTATATCATGAAGTATATAAACTATAGAATGTGTGGGGGATAACCCCTGGAGGGGCGGGGCCTTCCTCCCATAGACTGTGTTTCAGGTTTTGCATTAGGACTGTGGAACTTCATTTCCCAGAGTGCACCTCCGTCACATGTTTACATCACCCCCACCCGCAGCTCGTTTAGGCACATGTGTATAAATAGTCCTCGGATTATCCAGTAAGTTGTTTTGCGTCTTTTTTGTTTTTTGTTTATCCAAATCTTGGTCGTGGTTTTTTCCTGTTGTAGATCCTGTTTCGGTTTTGTCTGTTTAACGTTTAATAAAGTCTTTTAACTTTTGTGATAATGCACTTCTTGCCTCCATCCTTACCTGACATGATCACACTGTTTTTAGATAATAATTATGAATAAACAAACACAACTGGCTTTGTGACTTTCTATGTAACTTATTTCCACTAGTGAGACAGGACACGTTAGCTGGTGCTGAGCTTTGGCCAAATAAATCCTCAAAAAATCATCAAAAAATTATGAATGATTTACTTTCCCATACAAAACGCCGCCCAGACAAAAAAATAAGTGGATAGTTAAGAGGCTTCCGCTGAATGATTACTGCAGTCATTAATACGGTTCAGCTGCAACAAGTTATTTAATTTAGCTTCTTATTTCTTACACAACCCGTCTGGTTAAGATGTTACTCTGGGTCAAATTATTGTCCTGCTTCAAGCAAAGAAAACAAGTAAGGAGATTGCTGAAATGACTAAAATTGGGTTAAGAACTGTAAAACTCGTTATTAAACCCTGTAAGGATAGTGCTGACCATCATCTTCATTATCATGGATGGAAAAACATCCTGAACGAGCGCGATGGGAGATCACTTCGAACAGTAGAACTCACTGCCATGTTTATTAGTGAAATTAAGATCATTTCCACACACACAGTGTGATGAAAACTCACCGCATTAGAACTAAACAGCTGTGTTTCCATAAAAAAACCACTTAGTGAGAGTCAGTGGGCGTGTCAGGGTAAGAAGGGAAGCGCATGAAGCGATGCACCCATCATGTATAGTGTCCACTGTCCAAGCCTCTGGAGATTTGAGGGGTATGCAGCCATCCGCTTCAAATTAATAAAGCTGTGTATTATGTAATATTTATCATGAAAGTGAAATATAAAAACTCTATGTCTTGATCCCATCCATCCTTGTCACTCCCAAAGAGAACCTCAACATCTTCATTTCTGCTCCCTCCAGCTCTGCCTCCTATCTTTTCTTCAGTGCCGCTGTCTCTAAGCTGTAGATCATCGCTGGTCTCATCACCGTCCTGAACACCTTTCCTGTCATTCTCACTGATATGCCTTGATCACACCTGACACTTTTCTCCACCCATTCGAACCTGCTTGCACACGCCTCTTCACCACTTTCCGTTGCTCATATTTGATATATCTGTATTTTATTTTGAGTAGTTTTGTTAGTGTACAGTACAATGTTACTTTGACTCCACTACACCCGACAACAAATATCTGTACTTTTTACTTCACTACATTTCAGTGTGGTGTAGCGTTACATAACCACAGTGGTATGTATCGTTTGAAGTGCTGATTATATGTAACTGTATGATTTGCCTTCTCTCTGGGAAACACTTAATAGTGTAGCAGGTGTTTGAAATCAGAGGCTAAGGAAGTTTCAGACAGTGGTGAAAACACAGAGAGAGAGCTATAAGAGAGCCCTGTACTTTGTGAACTACAAATGTTACTTCTTATGGGTTTCTTCTCACCACTCTTCCAAGGCCAGATATGTGGAGTGCACAAGTAACCGTCGTCATGTGGACAGATTCTCCCACCTGAGCTGTGGATCTCTGCAGCTCCTCCAGAGTTACCATGGGCCTCTTGGCTGCTTCTCTGCTTAATGCTCTCCTCACCCGGCCTGCCAGTTTAGGTGGACGTTCATGTCGTGGTACTCTTGGTGCTCTTTCCATCTTTGGATGATGGATTAAACAGCGTTGCATGAGATGTTCAAAGCCTGGGATATTTTTTACAACCTAACCCTGCTTTATACTTCTCCACAACTTTATCCCTGACCTGTGCGGTGTGTCCCTCGAGCTTCATGATGCTGTTTACATTTACATTATGGCGTTTGGCCGACGCCTTTATTCAGAGCGACTAACATTTTTTAAATCTCATTATACTGCTGAGCAGTTGAGGTTCAAGGGCCTCGCTCAAGGGCTCAACAGTGACTTGGTGGTCGTGGGGTTTGAATCTGGAACCTCCCGAACCGTAATCCAATGCCTTCACACAACAGCTGTATTTATACTGAGATTAAATTACACACAGGTGAACTCTATTTACTAATTAGGTGACTTCTGAAGGTGATTGGTTCCACTGGAGTTTAATTAAGGGGATCAGAGTAAAGGGGGTGAATACAAATGCACGCCGCACTTTTCAGATTTTTATTTTGAAAACGATTTATTAATTTCCTTCCACTTCACAGTTATGTACCACTTTGTGTTGGTCTGTCACATAAAGTCCCAATAAAATATATTTATGTTTTTGGTTGTAATGCGACAAAATGTGGAAAAGTTCAAGGGGTGTGAATACTTTTGCAAGGCACTATGAATTGAATACTTCTACTTTTACTTGAGTAATATTTTAACTATGTGGTATCTCTACTTTTACTCAGGTACAGTACAGGATCCTCTAACTGTGTTGTGGGATTTCCATCATTTCCTCACGCGGTTAAAAATAAAAACAATCAGGTTAATTTACAGGATGATGAATGAGTCGACGTTTCTCTGCTGAGTTTGCTGAGAATCGCAGGAATGAGGAGCAGTAAGTAGGCCAGGTGCTGTGGGAGAGGGTAC
>CM060122.1:34239429-34334429 GCA_030522415.1 Channallabes apus
AGATCTAACTGTGATATAATAATAAATAGTGTTTAACTTTGAATTGGTGGTTCAGGTAGCATTGTTCTCTCACACCTCCAAGGTTCAGGATTTGAATCTCACCTCCACTCTATGCTCTGCGTGTGTGTGGAGTTTCCATGGTCTTCCTGGGTTTCCTCCATCAGTTCAAGGACATGTGGTGTTAGAATTTGCTGTAGTGTAGTTTACTGTATAATAATTGATATAGGAAACAGATCTCAAATTTCACTTTTAACAGACATTTTAATTGGATTAAATATATTTTTAATTGTCCGGATGTCATGTTTTATACATGGTTAAAACCGAGCCACACCCTGACCTTTTACACGCTCCTACAGTTTATAATAAATAAGTTATCTAAAGTCAAAAGATATCTCACATGGTTTTATTGTGTTTCAGCAGAGTTCAATTATTGTCCTGCAACAAGCAAAGACAGCAACTAAGGAGACAGAGGCTGGAATAAGTGGAATTGAGTTAATAACTGTCCAACACATTACTAAACCCTGGAAGGACAGAAACTGAACCCTCAACTTCACAGAGGAAACGTGTTTGTGAAAACATCTGGAATGAGTGTAGTGGACATAAACACCAGGCGAAAATTGTATAGGAAAAAATACGTAGTAAAAAACAGAGCTATTTATTTTGAAATAGTGAAAGTAAAAGCATTTCCATACAAACACACACACACACACACACACACACAGTGTGATGAGAACAGCTGTGTGTCCATAAAGACTGGACTTTTTCAGAGCAGTGGGTGTGTCCGGGTGTGTCCTTATGTATATGTTATATGTATGTCTGTGTCCTTATACAATCTCAGCCAGTGACATGTAATTAATTTTGTTTTTGATTTGCAAGTATTATCCACTTTCACACTCACATTTTAATAAATGTTTTATATACATTACTCTTACTCTGATTCTATCGGTCATTTATACTGTTAACTTAATTAGCTACAGCGCACACAAGTAACATCTCGAGAGAGAGAGAGAGAGAGAGAGAGAGAGAGAGAGAGAGAGAGAGAGCCTAATCCTGACACGATCACATCTTATTCTCTAATGGAAGGAGATGTTAGTAATCACATTATAAAACCACATTATAAACCAAATAAAGTCGTCCTGCAGTTACTCATCCTCAGGTTTTATCGCTGTACCTACAGTGTAACTCAACACTTGTTCTTCTTCTTAAGATGCCCTTACAAACCTTTTAAGGACATAAGAAAGATCACCCAGAATGACATTTCAGTATTTCAGCACTTCAGTGGAAAATCCTTGGGGAAAGCAGAATCGATGGCCTGAGACAGATATAGATTTACTTTTTCTTCGCCCTTGCAGTGGGGTTTTAGAGCAAATAGGATTTAAAGCAGGATTAAAGCTAATGGTGTTTGACGCCGGCCGCCCTGCTGTGCTCCGCTTTAACACACTGACATTTCTAAAGGTTGTTCGATTCGAGGGAACGATGGAGGAAAGGCCGTGGAGGAAATGGCCCCAGAGCAAAATTTTGTTGCTCAGAATGAGCTTACTCTTGTCTCATGAGACTGAATTGAGCCGTCTCATTACAAGCTTGACTTTGTCTTTTCTATTTCTCCTGAACCCCACTTGGGAGAAAGAAAGAGACATAACTGAGACACAAAGTGAGACATACGTTTGAGAAACGTTTGAGAAATCTGAGATGTACTCTACATGAGACACAGAACTGCATTTGAAGGAGAAACAAGTGAGCCATATATAAGACCATAATGAGACTAAAGTCAGATGTAAATCAGATGCATGACATGAGAAATATTATAGTTTTATTGAACATATCAAAAATCCTCAATTAACAGCATACAGTGTAATAAATGTACAATTTACACAATATAACAGACACCAGCAAAATCTGGCAAATCAAGACACTTAATGATACAAAATGTCATAAAATCTGATAATGATATTACGTGTCACGCTGCTCAACTCAAAGTATGATTTATACAGGAGTTACACAAAGGCCACAGGATTGTGACGATCTTCTCTTGTGGTGGACGTCCAACAAGTTTGTCCAAAGTCTGCAACTCCAGGAGTTGTTTAGTATCTAATGGAACAAAAAAAATATATTAAAATATATTAAAACCTAAGAAATTTGAGATTTACCTAAACACCATTCAGTTACTCCATTCCAAACTTTAATAAAAATTCATTTTGAGTTTGGCGCGAAAAAGTAAAAACCCACCTTCACCATCCGCTTTGTCTCATTGGTCTTCTTCATTTTTATCTGCGGCAGGTAAAGTAGGTGGTGCGCTACCGTCACCTAAAGCCTAAAGGGCTTATATTCCCAAGTAAAAAAAAAGTATGCTAAGTATATTAAATCCTAGCGTGCCAAAGCATACTTAAATGTACTTGCTCCAGACTAATGACTAGTATACTTGAAGTTTGCTATTTTGGAACAACTAATTTTGTACTAAGTGTATTTAAGTTGTAATTAAATTGTACAAAAGCACAATTTTAAGTGTATTAAGTATACTTTTGTGTGCTAAAGTGGAACAACTTTAAGTATACTTTAGTACACTTAAAGTATATGGCTGTGTGTGTACTAACGTATATACCTGACAGTAATTATTACAATTTAAGTATATATTTAATGTATTATAAGTACATTACAGCTATTTTTACTGTATTACAAATACATGATTAATGTACTATGAGTATATTCTTATTGCAGCAGTAGCATGCTGTTATACTTCTAGCCAATTACAAATACTAAAAAAGTACACTTTGTGGTTAATACAAATATACTTTATTGTATCATACAGTACACACAACCTTCTATAATACTGTAGCGTTTTTCGACGCCAGCAGGGAACTTGGAGGACGAGTGAGTTTTCTGGCTACACAATGTAATGACACACCTATTCAGCTATTAGCTGGAACTGGAGAACGGTAGCAGAATCCAGCACATACACACGTAGAGATAGCACACATGTACACATACTCAAACATGGCCGAAGCCACTAACCTAAACACACGTCCCAAACAGGGTGAACACAAAAAGAACACCTCCCGCAAGGCATGACGGTCGCAAACCACAGCCCCGCCCACAATACTGTACTGCAAATGTGTTACCAGTACATTAAGTGTTTAGGATATGCTAAATGTATTTTCTACACTATAACATGTTTTTGAAAAGCATTACATCAGTAACGAGAGAGTAGTGCACTCAATATAAGTACATTTACATTTAACTGATAATATACTGAGACTACCGTATATTAAAATTTGTATTCTAATATATACTTTCTGTACATTTGTACAATGATTATTTCAAGCATATTTAAAAAAAATATATATACCAAAAATATATTGAAAAACAAGTTTAAATAAGTATACTTTGGAAATTAGACCAGCCTTTCACTTAAAGTATTATAATACAGTAATTTTTAAGTATATTTAAAGTTTAATTCCAAAATTTGGTAAAAGTATAATGTTAGTATACTTTTATATATTAACTGATGGTACAACTTTTTGTTAGTATATTTGTAGTGTATTATCGAGGATTTCAATATATTTGTAATACACTAAAGTGCATTTTTTTTTCACTGGGGAAGGGAGATCAGCTATAAGACTATTGGGGCATGGGTCCTGCCAAAAAGTTAAGGCTCTACAATTGGCAGCCCAGTAGTAGTGTTGAAAATTTGGCAAACCTAATCCCCCCCAATGACCTAGGTTTACACACATGCAATTTAGATATTCTATGTGCTTTAAAGCCCCATATAAATGGCAGGACAATAGAATCCAAAGTTTTGAAGAACTTTTTGGGCAAATAAATTGGTAGATTCTGAAAAAGATACAGAAATCTGGGTAATATCACCATCTTAATGGCATTCACCCGCCCCATCATTGATAGTGGCAGGGTCCTCCACTGTTTTATATTGGTTTTCGGATTTTCTAGCATAGGTAAAACATTTAATTTATATATATCCTTAGTATTAAGACCCAGATATTCTTAATCCCACACTCCAGACTTAAGCGTAGAGGTGACCGTGCTTTCTCGGTTATTGGCCCTCGTCTCTGGAATGACTTGCCATTTTATATTCGAACGGCTCCCAGTTTGACCATTTTTAAATCCCTTTTAAAAACCCATTTGTTTTCCCTGGCCTACTAGGCGCTACTGTGCCTATTTCGTTGTTGTATGTACAGTATAGTGCATTTTTAGCCTATTACATTTTTGTGTGTATAATGTATTTTTAGCCTTTTTATGATATTATGATGTGGATGTACAGCACTTTGGTCAGTCTCACGGCTGTTATAAATGTGCTTTATAAATAAACTAAACCTAAACCTAAACCTAAGATATTTCAAACTGTTTGTGGCTATTTTAAAAGGAAGACTACTCATAAAATTTGAGTCTATATTGTTAGTCACTGCCAGAAATTAACTTTTTTGCCAGTTTACTGAATATCCTGAGAATTTACCAAATGTTTCCAATACATTTAGCAGTCGTGGTACAGACTGTTCTGGGTTGCGGAGATACAAAATAATGTCATCTGCATAGAGAGAAATATGATGATTAATTTGGCCTAAATTTGGGGGCAATATTAAAGGGTTCTTTTTAATGGCAAGGGCAAGAGGTTCAACTACAATTGCAAAAAGCAAGGGCGAGAGAGGACAGCCCTGCCGAGTGCCTCTATGTAGTAAAAAATGAGAAGATCTATTAAAATTGGTTAAAACAGAAGCTCTAGGATGAGCATATAACATTTTCACCCAAGAGGCAAATGTATCACCCATGTCAAATTCTCTAATCACAGCTAAAATATAGTCCCACTCAATTTGGTCAAACGCCTTTTCTGCATCCAAGGCAAGAACTGCAATACTAGCTTGAGGTTCAAACCTACAAGATATTCATTAGTCGCCTGACGTTAAAAAAGGAGAAATGGCCAGGAATGAAACCAGACTGGTCATGATGAACAATTTCCCCAATACAATTATTTAGTCTGTTGGCAAAAATCTTAGTGAAAATTTTAAGTTCAGAGTTCAAAAGAGATATGGGCCAATATGATGATGGATTTGTTTCTTCTTTACCTCGTTGTTTTTGATTTTATGAATTGCTCTACTGACTTGAAGCCCTCTTAGCTGGCGAGAAAGCAATTTGTCTGGTTTATCGCCAAGTTCAAATTGTTTTTGTTTAACTTTTAACAACATGTTATTAACTTGGTTTGAAAGAATTGAGTTATATTCCAACTTGAGTGCTGCAATTTCATTAAGCAAGTCCGAATCTGTAGAATCTCTGTACGCATCTTCTAACTGAGAAAGACGATTATCAATTTCTAGGAGACGTTTCTCTCTTTGTTTTTTAAGACTGGATTCGTAGGAAATAACATGTCCTCTCAGGACAGATTTTAGAGTTTCCCATAATATCGAATCTGAAACCTCACCTGTGTCATTAAATTTGAGAAACTCAGCAAGCAACTCAGAACCCAGAGTCCAAAAGCAGGTTAGGATTAAACCGCCAATTATAACTGGGCCTAATTTCTGACATATCTAGGGAAAGTGTCACTGCTGAATGATTAGAAATTATTCTATTATGTTGTTTAATTGATTTAACACGTGAAATTATTTTGGAGTCAATTAAAAAAAAATCTATCCTAGAGTATGATTTGTGAACCTGCGAAAAAAAAGTGTACTGCTTGTCTATTGGATATTTTAATCTCCAGATATCGACAAGGTCAAGGGAGGCCATCAGATTATTTAGAACAATGGCAGAATTAGTCAAGTATATATCAGCACGTGAAGGAAATCTGTCTAAAATAGGGTCTAATACTAAATTGAAATCACCGCTTATTATCAGATGTGTGTTTACAGTGGTAGACAAAAGATTAAAAACTTTGCGAAAAAAAGTGGGATCATCGAAATTAGGTCCATACACATTCAGCAATGTGACATGAGTTGAGGAAAGTAAGCCTGATACAATCACATAACGACCATTAGGATCACTGATAGAGTCGATATGTGCTTAAAAGAAACAGATTTACGAATTAAAATAGCTACCCCCCTGGCCTTGGATGAGAAAGAAGACTGAAATACCTGAGAGATCCAACTGCATCTCAGTCGTCTTTGTTCAGAGTGCCTAATATGCGTCTCTTGTAAAAATAATATGTCAGCAGCAATAGACTTTAAATAAGAAAAAACTTTGCTGAAAAACTCTCTTAACCTGATTATTTAAACCCCTGACATTCCAACTGGCAAGGGTGACATTGCCAACTTTAGATAAAGACCTATTACAAATCATAATGTATAATATTTATGTATAATGTAGTGGCTACTGTAAATGATTTTGGAGAGATACTAGCTGGTGAAGGAGGTACACAGACACAACACACTACATACACAATGAAGAAAAAAAGACAGCCGAAGATTTTCTTTTTATTGTCCTGAGTGACAATAAGACGTGCGGAGAAGAGCAATCCAAATCGGACACCGGCCCCTTTTAGCTTCTTTTTCACTCCGTCAAACGCCCTCCGCTGAGAAAGAACCTCTGCCGGGAAGATGGAGATGAGTACTCCGTCAAATCTTAAAGGGGCATGTTGCCGCGCAAGTCACAGTATCATCTCTTTGAGCGGATAATGATGTATCCTCGCGATCATGATTCGGGGACGTCCACCTCTTGATGGTAGAGGCCCGGTGCGATGTGCACGGTCAACTTTAATCCGTTCGGGAAAGTTCTCAATACCCAGGAGTTTCGGGATGAGTTGTTCCACAAACTCGGTTGGACGGCCAGCCTCCACGTTCTCAGGTAACCCCACGATCTTGACATTCGCTCGTCGAGAACGACCCTCGAGAATGTCCAATTTAGCACGCAGGGCCTTGTTAACTGCAAGTATTTCCTGACAGGAGGCCTCCAGGTCAGAAATACGGGCTTCATGCTCAGCTTTAGCACCCTCAAGGTCAGCAATACGCGAGGTGGTTTCAGAAAGTGTCGTTTGCAGCTGAGATAAAGTAGCTTCCAGCGAATTAAATCTGTCATTCATACAATTGCTCATAGTCTGAATCGCCAATAGAATGACAGTTGAATCTGTGGCCGCGCGAGTCTGGGCATCCACCTCGCCTTCATTAGACGGCGGTTTCTCGGCCGGCTGTTTGCCTGAGGAAGTTGGTGAATCGTTTAACCCTCTTCATTTCACTACTATATAGTGGCGAGCAAGCTTTCACAATGAAAATAAAATAAAAAACACAAATTTGTCGAGGCTTTGAGGGAGCACTCTAAATTTATGTCCACACCATGTGGTGCTCTCTAGCGCCCCCCTTGCTGGTCCAACTTGATCGCCAGGTCTATGCAGCCATTTAGCGACAGGTCAGCATCTCGGCATGCCAGCTCGAGCTGCAGATCTGGATGCAGTCCATCTCAAAACCTGGCGAGCAAACTCTTGTTACACCAGCCACTCTCCGCGGCTAGGATCCGGAACTTGACAGCGCAGTCGCCGACTGAGGATTGGCCCTGTTTCAGCCTCAACAGTTGTTGTTCCCCCGTCCTCCCATGATCGGGGTGGTCGAACACCGCGCGATAGGACTTGAGGAACAGTTCGTAGCGCACCGTGACGCTTCCGCCGGCGCTCCATACCGCTGAGGCCCAGTTCATTGCCAGCCCGGTTAGGTGCTGGATTATGAATGCTATTTTTTTTTTATTTTCTGGAAGATCAGGAAAGTCATTCATGTATAACTCACAAGCGAGAAGAAATTACTTGCACCCTTCGGGGTCTCCAGCATACCTTTCGGGCGGGGCTGCCCTTGGGGGAGATCGGGAGGAGCACGGTCGATGTTCCGTCCGGGATGACTCCCCAGTGGAGAGGGTTTGGACGCTACGTGGCAGATCGTTCACTGCCCTCGCCAGCCCGTCGATTTGTCCCTGCTGTCTCCGCACATAATTGAGGTAGGGGGGTTCATCCTCGGGTAGAGGGGTCCCTGCTGCGTTCAGAAAGGTCTGTTCATCTGTCATGTCTTGCATATATGTAGAGAACGCAAATGCAGGTTAAGATGGAAATAAGGTTTTATTTTACAATAAATCAACCCCAATAAATGCAGAGATGTCTGCCTAAATGCTCCAGGCCGGGTCTGCAGGCGGGCTAACCAAACAAAAAACAACAGATTATTAACTGGTACTTGTCCGTGAACTTGAGACGACACGAAGACTGCTCTCGGCACAGTTCCAGCTTGGCCTTAAAGAAGGCTTTCATGTACATAAACTCCGCCTCGCCTGCAGATACCACTCAGTCCTGGGAGAGAAAGAGAGAGAGAGACACATTTAACAGTGAAGACACAGGAGGGTGCACAACAGGAAGACACAGGAAGGTGCACAACCGTGAAGAGACAGGGTGCTACGGGTTCGACTAGAATATATAGTGACACACAAGGGAGACACAGGTGAACTTGATTTGTTATTTAGTCTAGTTGCGGGGGAAAACAATATACACGTAGACACAGTAGGGGGAGACAAAGCGACTGCTTAGTAGTCCGGTGAGCCTGATCTTCTTCCCCAGGGCTGAGGTGGCTTGGATGTGACATTTAGTCATTCTTTGCATTATGTTATAATAAATATACTGTATATGAGTCAGGATTGTGCAATATAGAGTGACATTTTTTCAGCAGAATATATTCTTCATTATAAAGAACCCAATTTTATTTCATTTTAACTAACTATACACACATGACTAAATTTTAAAAAGGTTCATATCAGAACATATCAGAAAACCCAAATACGCAGTTTAGAAGTACTGTAGACTGTATGTGTGGGAAACACTACTTTGGGGAATGTGAGTCGCACACAAGGCAAATATAAACTATCTCTGAGATTTAAAGGCAATGAGCCACATTTGAGACACATTTGAGAAGAGGCAGAAAACGTCTAAATTAAATTCAAGTCGCAAAGATGCCTCATTTCTGTCTAGGAGACAAAGAAGAGGTTACTATGAGGTCTTATCTTGGAGTTTCTTTGCTATGGGGCTTTTTTAAAGAGCCAGGAACAACAACACACACTCGCAGGAGGACGGATTTTTTAAAGGCCATTCAGAGGACGGTAAATCTCTGAGAAAGGAGCACTGGGAGACACACACTATTCATTCATTTCGCTCGTTCAGATCGGGTTCGAGCGTAAAAACACATCAGTCTGGAGAATGAGCTGTTTGTAAAAGTTCCTGATGGCTTATGTGTGTAATAAACACCGTGTGTACGACACTGAGGGACGGGGCGGGGTGATCAGGCGGACGTACTGTTACTGAAATGAATCTAATTATTCTCCTCTAACAGCCCGGATCAGGATGTTTCTGCCTCTTACACCAACACTGACCGTTTATTAAAATAAAAAAATTATAATAAATTTTATAGTCATTTATAGTTCTATTTATTCCTGTGGAAATTCTGCTGTATATAAATATACAGTAAACACTGTTCTTTTAGTTTTCTACACATGGTCGCTTATAAGAAAACATTTCATTTGAAAGCTGTTATATAAACTTATTTTACAAGGTTTAAACCTGCATGATTTGTGCAAAGCACAACACCTAGGCATTGTGTCATGATGAGCCAATCCCATTGCTTCTTTTGGTCACATGATCAGTGAAGTTGATTAAATGTGTTCAAATGGACTTTGGAGGGTTTTGAAGCCAAAACATGGACTTGTAGACTCCGTTTCTACAGTTGCAAACAGAAATGAATGACAGGTATGTGTCGTGTCATCTGTTCTGTATATACTTAATATATTAAGCTGTACTTAACAATACTATGTGTGATACTGTAGTGTGAGTACTGAGGTGAAGATGAGAAACAATGTTACACAGGTTGAAATATTCACAAGCAGTTTGTGTACAAGAGTCATGAGGTGTCGTGCTGTGTGTGTGTGTGTGTGTGTGTGTGTGTGTGTGCGTGTGTGTGTGTGTGTGGGAAGCTGTTGGTTATACAGTGCAGACTTGTACGAAAGTGAAACTAAAACTGGTAGAGGACGAGGTTGATGTACGGTTTTAATATATAATGTTTCTTATGATTTTCAACATTCTTTGTGATAAAAAATATTTGTCTGCCACAAAACTCAACAATTTTCTCCTTCACGCTACAGAGTCGCAATGAAAGCAGGAGTTCACACTATTTTCTACTGAAATCATTTTTATTAAATAAATAAATAAATTATTATTTATACTCAACTGCAGACTTAAATAACCGAAAATACACTGCAGGCTGATATTGTGACAAAACTGTAAGAAGTGGATTTATAGCATTTTGCTAAATCACACAAAATTCTAACTATTTTAACAACATATTATGACATTCATGCTTTTTAACAGTCTTGTGTCTCAAAGAAAACATGCAGAAAATATTCTCTAACAGTTTGCAATGCTGAATTTAGAGAAAAAAATATATAAAAACATTTCCAAACTGCATATTTTCCCCTCATTTCTCAAAACCGCAAGTCAGGTTTCCATAGACGTACAGTACCAATAACGGCTCGATTGTTTTAGATGGAAAAATATTACAGAATTCTATTAGTGTATTAGGTAATGTTAAAGAACTTGCTTGTGGATCTTTGTTGACGCAGCTTTGCTGTTGTTTTAATGTTAGTATGTTAGCACATGTTAATTAATTGATTATCACGGGCCAGAGAGTGTTTGCTGATTTTATGGGGAAACAGCAAAATGGGTCAGATTTTATGTAATACTGTACGTTTATTAGATTCTCAAATCTTTCAAGTGTGTTGTGGCAGACTACCCAGACGAACCTTAGTCTGTAGCTTTCTGTAAGCCCTTTGCTAACTGGAGGAATAAAGAAAGAAAAGCCCCATTTTGAAATGAACCTCTGTGAGCTTTTATTTTTGACACTGTGGTCTGGAACGGCTTGTAGCTTCCCAACTTGTGTTTAGACGAAGTCAGAATATCAATCAGTTATTAATTCAGGGGTTGTGACATCAGGTGGGAGATATAACCTTTATCCTGACATGGTTACTGAATAATGTCGTTGTCTACGGCCACAAAGGAAACTAACGGGCGATGAGCTACAAGCTGGCTGAGTACGGTAGGCTAATTTACAGAGGTGACGTAGTGCTTAGCAACGTGGCTTCACACCTCCAGGGTGGATTTCCATCTCAAGTCTGTGTGCATGGAGTTTGCATGTTCTCTCTGGATGGTGGGTTTCATCCGGATATTCTGGTTTTCCTCCCACAGTCCAGGAATGTTTATGTTAAACTGCTTGACATAAGATCATGATTGTTAATTTCATTATACAGGAACAGAGCATGCTAAATTTTAACGAAGTTGTATTTCAGCAAAGCATCGGCATCTGAGCACCAAACCTGGAGGCGTTTTAGACCACTGTCTGAATATCACATAGATGTACTGTATAATTACACCACCAGGTGGTGCTATAGACAAAGAATGAGCTAAAAGCCTGATGAAAGCCTTTTCTAAAACAAAATGGAAATGTCCATCACGATCTTCTCATAACCAAATGAACAGTGCTTGGACCCCTTAATCGCTACACGCGACTATATCTCCACTAGGAACTCTTCTGTTTATCTGTTTACTCTATCGTTAGGGATTCAGAGTTAATACAAAGGTCAAAGGTTGTACAGATCTCAAGGGACATCAGGCGTTTGCATTTTTCCAGCTCCAGGTGTCTGAAGTATCCGGCGGTGTCGTGAACGTCCGTGTGTTTAGCTGATGAATCTCTAAGAATAACGCGCTGGTGAAATGGAACCCGAGCCCATTATGTGTTTTGAATATAAAGTGTGTTAAATGAAGCAGCCGGGACTCGGCGATGTTTCCTCCTGCCGTGTTATTATCGTTTGGAGGAAGCGAGAGCGTCTCCTCAGACGGTCTTTCATTTCACACTGAGCAGCGGGGCCTGATTGCACCAACAATAAATTGTTCCCTGTAATAACCACCTCCTCAAACTCATCACCAGCCAGAGAGCCTGATTTGATTTTGTGCCGTTGTAATCTTGACATCAATCCTGCATTTGCATTTTCCATTAAAAACCTGAATGACATCATGTGTAGCAGGAACTATGGCTGGGAATAAAGTTTAGACTTTCTGTCTAAACCGGATGCACACCTTCATGTCCGGCGAAGGCACAGAAACACATGACGAGAGATTAAAGAAGATCTACAGACGGTATGCAAGATGCACAGTTTGGTGGTAATATGGAACTTCTTAGCCAATAGGAAGTCACCAGGCCACAAGATGGAGAAACTGCGTATGGCGTAATGTAGGGGTAATGGTGTGGTGTGATGAAGTGGAGTTGATTATTTTCCTATGATGGTCCCAATATTTCCATTTTCTATAGCCTTTATTTATACAATGTCACAGGAGGCCTGAAGACGATCCCAGGGCACTCAGGGGTACACCACGGGCGGAGTTCCTAGTGGAGATATAGCCGCCAGTCCATCACATGGCACACAAGCACACACTCTCACTCACACACGACGGGCAAATTTGGAAACCTCAATTAACCTAATCTGTATGTAATTGGTCTGTGGGAGGAAACTGCACACTCACACACACACACAGACTCGAATGTGGGGTTTGACCTCGGACACTGGAGGCCACATGCTCACCATTACATCACCGTCCCGTTTTTACATGAAATAAGTTACAGATTTACCTCCGACTGTTATATAAATGCCCTCAGTCAGTGTATTTTAAAATCTCTTCAGTTAAAAGGTTATGCATCTGGTGTACCCGGCACTATGAATTAGCGGTTGCTATGGCAACAATAACATATTAGAACAAGTTCTTTAATCCTGAATAAACCTGCTGTTACAGGAAAATTAATCAACACCTTCTGACCAATCGGATTTGAGAATTAGGATAACTACATGCACATAAAAAACATTTGACGTAATGCAGAGCAAATCAACCGCCGCTCTTTGTGTTAAAGTCGTGAATTACAGTACACAACGTCCATCTTTATCAATGGGCTCCGGTATAAAGGCAGGGCATAAATCGGCGTAATTAAATCCACATCCCGCTGTCTGTTTGGCTTTTTAAATGAACTGCTGTAAACACTCGACACTCATCGCTCCAGCGCTAAACGCTTTGTTATCCGAGACAGAAAATGAGCGGCTCAGATGAGAGTATAAACTGTGTGTAATCACTGAGGCCTGATGAAACGCTCCTGCCAGCTGAGTTTAGGCTGCGGCCTGATTGATGCCTCCGAGCAGATTAGTGCGCATGATTGAGTCACTATTTCAGGAAATGAGCTAGTTATGCTACATTTCTCTATGCGCGGCTCGTGGGACCACGGTGCATTGTGGGTAATCCAGTGATGCTGGTATTAATCTGTTAGGAAGGATATTAATTAAGGAGGAAAAGAGGAATTTACCTTCCAGTAATGTTATTCTAAATATTTTACACAAACAAAATGAAAACGCAGCCGTAGCGCTGAATCTTTTGACCTTTTTCCTCTAAGAGGATTTACAGCCGGAGGCAAAATACAGTTCTAGACTTTGTTTATATGTGCTTGTGCTTGAGCTGAGTTCACCTCTGGATAAAATTTTGACTTTTATATACTTTACTTTTATATAACTTTTTGATAAACACCTATGGCTGGATCATATCTTCCAATACATTACATCACACCACAAACTCATTACATCACAACACTAACTCCTCCCAACACATTACATCACACCACAAACTCATTACATCACAACACTAACTCCTCCCAACACATTACATCACAACACTAACTCCTCCCAACACGTTACATCACAACACTAACTCCTCCCAACACATTACATCACAACACTGACTCCTCCCAACACATTACATCACAACACTAACTCCTCCCAACACGTTACATCACAACACTAACTCCTCCCAACACATTACATCACAACACTAACTCATTACATCACAACACTAACTCCTCCCAACACGTTACATCACAACACTAACTCCTCCCAACACGTTACATCACAACACAAACTCATTACATCACAACACTAACTCCTCCCAACACATTACATCACACCACAAACTCATTACATCACAACACTAACTCCTCCCAACACATTACATCACAACACTAACTCCTCCCAACACGTTACATCACAACACTAACTCCTCCCAACACATTACATCACAACACTGACTCCTCCCAACACATTACATCACAACACTAACTCCTCCCAACACATTACATCACAACACTAACTCATTACATCACAACACTAACTCCTCCCAACACGTTACATCACAACACTAACTCCTCCCAACACATTACATCACAACACAAACTCATTACATCACAACACTAACTCCTCCCAACACATTACATCACAACACTAACTCCTCCCAACACATTACATCACAACACTAACTCATTACATCACAACACTAACTCCTCCCAACACATTACATCACAACACTAACTCATTACATCACAACACTAACTCCTCCCAACACATTACATCACAACACTAACTCCTCCCAACACATTACATCACAACACTAACTCCTCCCAACACATTACATCACAACACTAACTCATTACATCACAACACTAACTCCTCCCAACACATTACATCACAACACTGACTCCTCCCAACACATTACATCACAACACCAACTCATTACATCACAACACTGACTCCTGTGATGTAAAAGATTAGACCACAATCCCCCTCTCCTCTCATTAACACAAACTTCTAAAGAAAATACCTGACAATGTGGTGAGATGTCAACAGATTTACTGCCATTTTAAGCTCTTAGTGTAATGATACGCATGAAGTTAAACTACATTTACAAATATAGATAGACAGATAGATAGATAGATAGATAGATAGATAGATAGACAGATATATTTGTGTCTATTACAAGTAAAACATTTGCAATTCACCCCATACTGTAAATCCCCCATTCCCCCCCCCCCCTACAGGAAGTATTATTGTAGTTTATCTCCTGAAGAATCTCACTGTGACTGAGTTAAACACTGATTTCCTCCACTGAAGCCCAGAGTTTATGTAACAGTGTAGCTTCACTGTCTGACTCCAGATGGCGCTGTGAGACCTCTACAGGGGTGTGAGCTTCCACCATCCATCTTTTCCATCTCTCTCTCTCTCTCTCTCTCTCTCTCTCTGTCATTTATTTCTTCTTGCTTCACATTCTGACTTTGTTTAAAAGTAGTTAATGATAAATCTGGCCAGTATTATGTTAATGTTATTATTAATATCATTTACTGGTACATGATGTAAAGCCATCATTTATGTGCAGTGATTCACAATAAAACTATCTATCTATCTATCTATTTATGATCTGATTGGTTACTGTGGGTTTAGGGGCACAGTCTGTGGTTTGATTGGATACAGTGGGATTGGGGGCGGGACCTGTGGTCTTCAATCTGATAAATTCCTCAAGTGCATGTTTTCATCACAAACAGCCCAGTATTGCGGAACTGAGGAATGTAGATTACTGTGTGTGTGTGTGTGTGTGTGTGTGTGTGTGTGTGTGTGTGTGTGTGTGTGTGTGTGTGTGTGTTATTAACATGAGCTCATGTCAGACTGATAGAGACATCCACCATCCCCCCCCCCCCCCCCCCGTCTCTCTCTCTCAGTAAATATTTCCTGACACTTCAGGTGGTTTGGATTTGCTGCAGTGTTTCGGTTCCTTTCTCACGTCTCAGCTGTCACGTTAAACACACGCAGCTGATGCCTCTATACAGTAACCCCCCCCCCCCTTTCTCCATCTCCATCTCTCTCATTCCACTTCTCTCTCTCTCTAGCTTTTGTGTTTCTCTCTGTAGTGAAGCATCTGTGTGTGTGTGTGTGTGTGTGTGTGTGTGTGTGTGTGTGTGTGTGTGTGTGTGTGTGTGAGACTCAGCTCACTCCTTTTTCTGTTTCCTGTGTTGAAATGATAGATTTAAGGAAGTTTCTTATTTCAGACATCGACCAAGAATTATTATTGATTTGCTTTAGCTGTTAGCTTCATTAGCTCTGAAATTCTATACACTTTATATCCAGATGTTAACTAATAAAACACTGTAAATTCTTCTTAGAGTTCATCCCACCAAGAAATAACTTAAGCTCCGCCCCCACCTGCAGTACACCTCCGCCACTGCACCAGTGTATTTCCTTATAAAGCAGCGTATAGACCGTTTCAATAGATTTTAGGAGTGACAGTAGAGGTTGGTTAAGAGGTGTGTGTATACTGTATCTGTTTGGTCTAATATAAGCAATAAGGCCTGTGATTTGCATTAGAACACTATAAGGGGCGGGGCACACGGTGGGAGCACTGCCACACCACAACATCTGGTTTTTAAAATGGATATTTTGTTCGCAGGTGTTCGATTCAAGTAGTTAAGGACCTACACACTGCCTTGTACTACATAGCTAAGTAAAGGGGGTGGAGTCACAGATAGCTAGGTAGCTAATGGGGTGGAGTCACGGGGTAAGTGTGAAACTAGAGCGTGACAAAAGGTCTTTAAACAGAGATAAAAATATGTGGAATTTGTTCGTCTGAGATCATTTTATCTGCAGTGTTCACTATTTATTGTGATTTGTTGCCTCTACAGACTATTTGTGGACATGCAGATGCTGTAATGCAGCCAGCTCAAATTGTTATACCTGATTATATGGCTGAACATAATTTAAACTTGTGAGTAAGATAAATATTCAGCGTTTTTGGTATTTCCGTATTTCCGTTATAAAGTTTGAGAAATGGGGCTCAAACGGGGTTTGACTCATTTTTGGGGCCTAGTGGTCATTTGAGGAACTGCATGGGTTGCTGCTTCCACGTTGGCTTAATTTAACAGAACAGGAGGTTGCCCCTTGGTTAATATCTGTCAGTCATTCCAGGTGTGTGTTAATTGGCCCATCAAAGATGACTCTTTCTGTCTACTTTAGCGTCAATGCAGCGTACTCTATGATGATAAACCGGAATGAAGAAACACGCTCTGATCTGTAGCACACTGATCCCTCCTCAGATCCCATCGCCTGCTTAATTATGTTGACATCACGCGAATGTGGTAATATTAACATGTTTACATTGCTAACTTGTAAGTGTCATGTATTAAAATATCCCTCACGTCTCCGCCCGCTGCCCTGGTTTCTCGCTCTCCCTCGTTCCTGTGTAAGTCGTACGATGTTAGTGAGCGTGGTGAATAATTTAAAGCTCTGCTAAATCTCCACTCCATTTATCAGCGTGATGGACAGATTAGACACACATTCATCTTCACCCTGTCTGTCTCTCTGTCTCTCACACACAGGAAAAAATGTGGAATTCCCTTAAAAACACAAATGCCTCATGAGATCACACAGGGTTTATTATCAATAGATTATAGGCGCACTAATGCAGGACAGATGTGGATTTCAGACCGTCATAAATATGCGTAAAAATTATTCTATAATTATAATTATCCTATAATATTATATTTATTTAACTTACATAAAGATAAGTGTTTACTCCAGACTGAGAGAGTTAATGACCTGGAAAAAAAATCTGAAAGTCATAATTGCCTTTTAAAACACTAGGTTATTATTATTATTATTATTATTATTATTATTATTATTATTATCAGATTATTATTATGATGTAACATAAAATAGAAAAACATTGTTTATTAATTAATTAATGTATTTACATAAACAGTTTTCATCCTTAAGCTGTATACTGTACAAACTGTAGACAGACAGCACACGACAGACAGTCAGACAGAGAGACAGATGAGCATGCACATAGACAGACATGGACAGACAGACAGGACTGTAAATAGTCAGACAGACAGTCAGTCAAAAAGACAGATGGTCATATAGACAGACGTGGACAGACAGACAGACAGACAGACAGACAGTCAGACAGTCAGAAATAAAGATTTACATGCCCATGTAGACAGACAGACAGACAGATGCGCATGGGCATAGACAGACATGACCAGACAGACAGACAGACAGACAGATGGGCATGCACATAAAGAAACATGGACAGACAGACAGACAGACAGAGAGAGAGACAGATGAACAGATTGATTTTTAAACCAGTGACTGTTCATAGTGTTGTACTGCAGTCAGACTAATAATGAATCCACCCCACTGTAAATTACATTTAGAGAGAGAGAGAGAGAGAGATAAGAGAGGAAACTTCGCCTGTCTCTGTTTCTCTTTCTCCGTCAATCCTGTGAGAGTGAGACAGCAGGATCAATACGACGCTGTTCTCCTCTCAGTCAGAGTAAATGGAAACAGTCGTGTTCAGAGGGATGAATAAATAAAACGCGTTGCTCTTTTCCACATTACAAACAGACTGAGATGTAACAGCAGTGCTTCAACTCTCAGCGGGGAGTGTGTGTGTGTGTGTGTGTGTGTGTGTGTGTGTGTATGTGTGTGTGTCTATGTGTATGTGTGTACAGTATGTGTCTGTGTGTGTGTGTGTGTGTGTGTGCCTGTGTGTGTGTGTGTGTGTATGTGTGTGCGTGTGTGTGTGTGTGTGTGTGTGTATGTGTGTGTGTCTATGTGTATGTGTGTACAGTATGTGTCTGTGTGTGTGTGTGTCTGTGTGTGTGTGTACAGTATGTGTGTGTGTGTGTGTGTGTGTGTGTGTGTGTGTCTGTGTATGTGTGTACAGTATGTGTGTGTGTGTGCGTGTGTGTGTCTGTGTGTGTGTGTGTGTGTGTGTGTGTGTCTGTGTGTGTGTCTATGTGTATGTGTGTACAGTATGTGTGTGTGTGTGTGTGTGTGTGTCTGTGTGTGTGTGTGTGTCTGTGTGTGTGTGTGTCTATGTGTATGTGTGTACAGTGTGTGTGTGTGTGTGTGTGTGTGTGTGTGTGTGCAGGGATTCAGCTGAGTAAGAGCCAAATAAGAGGGAACAGCAGCAGTGGGTGTGAACAGAACAGAGCAGTAATGCGGCGAGGCAGGAAGTTCTCTCTGTTAGACGAGCAGTTAAAGCTCAGCTGGGTTTATAATTCAGACCTGATGAACCTCACACACTACACATGTGTTAGCATCAGTGGACACCAGGATAGAGTTTCCCAATAAGCAGTAAGAAGTTGAATTTATGAAGCTGGAGTGATTGACAGCTGCACAAGTGTTCTAAACTCCATGACAACCTGGAAGCTCCGCCCCCTTTTCTCATCACACCCAGGAGGAATCTCAGTCACAGTGAGCAACATATGTTTCAGACTTACTAAAAATCCCAAAACTTGTCCAAAACATATTTGAAACATTTTTTTGCATCTTGCTTTAATTAGATGAATTAATTCATTAATTAATTGGATCAGAGGTTTTACAGAAAATGAAAAATCTCAATATTTATTAGATCTTGTTTGTTTTTTTTGCTTGTTTGTCCCTGAACATGTCGAGTTTAACCACGTTGGTGCCGGTCGGGTTCTGTTCATTCTATATAACTACAGCAGTTATCATCTCTGTACTGAGTAAAAATCTTGCAGAAGAACCCGACAGTGGTGGTGCTGGGACTTAAACTCTCAACCCCAATCAGCAACCCAATAATAAGAGCTGAGACATTAATACTGTAGGTCTGTTTATAGCCGTCACTATGAAGCGTCGAGAGTAATAACATTCAATATATACATATGACATTAAATAAATCATTAGAAAAACTAAATGAATGAAATACAAGAACATTTTGTCATTATGTAATCACTACTTAAATATTTCAGTAATCTACGAAGGTCGTTCGAGTCAAACCAGGGCTTTTGATAACGTACAGAATAACAGAACGCAGTTATGAGAGTAAAAACTCCCGTTATGTCTCTCTATAATCCCCTGATACACTAATGCACTTATCACAGTGTCTCACTAGTGCTCGGACACCATCAAGGTAGAAAGTTTTCTTGGAGTGCACGCTCCATGTCTGAAACACCGGCCTCCCAGGAACTCCTTAACCCTTAAAACTCAAGTGGCACAGATGCCGTATGTGCCGGCAACTCAGCATAAGTCAATGATGATGAAAAAATATGAAAAAATCATGGAAGCCTTGCTAACAAGGAGGCTTCAGACTCCAAACTGCATATTTTTCACAAGTTTTCGTATACAGTATGTCAGACAGAACGAAAGTTATCATTACATTTTATTAAGGGTAAATTTCACCACTACCGGAATGTCGCAAAAAAGTAGAGCTATAACATAGCTCATAACACGTATATAATTATTATTAATGTTTGGTCATAGAAACAACGAGGAAACACATGTGATCATGTGTACAGGTATCGGTCTATTTGGGTAGTCAGTTAAAATAAACTCAAATTCAGTTCATCATGCCGCCTTGGAAGTTTCAAGTCCCAGTTTGACTTGAACGCACCTTGTGCCCTCTTGCTATTTAATAATTTATTTAATTGTTTATTTAATGATAGTGTTATTTATGCCATGGTTGCTACTGAGTAATGAGTCAGATCAGTGGACTGAACGCTAGAGGAGAGCGAGGAGGAGATTCATTCTGGAGAAACTTTCAGTTAATCAGTGGCTGAAATAAAGGTTTTATATATATATATAAATGATAATAATATCAATAATAATAATACACCCTTCATACATGACTACCTTCTCCATTTCAGATGTAGGCCGCTAGTTCTCAGCTCATCTGCTTCTTAGCGCAACATGGCAGACACCACTAGCGTAAATGAAACTGAGTTAAACAGCAGGACAGATGAGCATATGGAGCCGATAAAACACAACACAGCCAGCTATTTAGACATGTACTTCTGTAACACACACACACACACACACACACACACACACCTGTGCTTCCAAACCTGTTTAACAAACCACCAGCCGCCACTGACACTCACCGCGGTGTCAAATCTAACAAATCATTTTAACAGGAACGATAATTAGAGAGTGATTAGCGCAGACTCGTTCACAAACAGCGCCGTCAGGCCCGTCACAGGAGAACCTGGAGTAATTATGCGACCAGACGCCTCTGATGATCACTAGCACTTTCTCAAGAATCATGCAGACGAGTTTATACACACACACACACACACACACACACACTGGTGTGTAGAGAATAAGCGCAGTATGCGGCGCGTCTTTAACCCAGTCAGATAGGTTAGGAGTATTTAAGAGTGCTACAGTGCTGCCAGTGTGTGTGTGTGTGTGTGTGTGTGTTTAATCTCTTTCTAAATTTCTTTGCCTCTTTCACACATGGTGTGGTTCTGATCAGCTCCTGAAGCGCTGTGATCTGTTAAACAGCCAGACAGAGCTGTAATTATGCTGGAGAGCAGGATGAAGCTCTTTAGCTTGTTATAAATAAGTGTCTCATTGCGTTAGACTCGGGTAATGTGAGGACACACACTTGCGCAGGGAGAAAGTCGTCCTCACGTCTGAGTAATAAAGGCAGGATGGTGATTGAAGCGTGGGGGAGTTTATCTGCGCTCCTACCGCATTAATATAAATCTGTCAGGGTCTTTAGGTCAGGCGTGTACAAACTTTTACTCGATTTATTGCAGTTCTTTTGTGGAGCAATTTATGTATTGCCACACTGACTCCAAAACTGATAAAAAAATAAATAAATACTGTATGTTTGCATTTGTGGTGGTAAAATGGTGCAGTTCCTCTATGATCCTGCAGGTGGTGCACTCTAAACTATTCTAAACTATTCAGCACAGGGTCTTGTGTGGTAGGAACAAATTATATGCAAAATGTTTAGAATTGTAATAAAATCTGTAAAAAAGAATGAATAAAGAATTGAAATATTTATAAAATCGTAATACAGAGCTTTCGTGATAATAAAGTTCTGATTCGCCCCCGGTGATCCGCCGTCTCTTATGTACATTAAAGCATTGTAACATAATCTCATTTTACGCAATAATTTAAATAGTGACAATGAAAACATATCCCCAAGGAGTAAGAGGAATCTGGAGTTGTTTGTTTAAATTTTTTCAGTTATTTCAACATACATACATACATACATACATACAGTACATATGTAGCTCCTCATCACCTACTGGAGATATTGTGAACTGCACTAGAAAAAAAGCAGATTTAACTATAATTTTCAAATACAAGTATTAAAGATTTACTTATTTTTTTCTGATACAAATGTTGATGCTGATGTTTTGAATATCAGCCAATAGTGAAACTCATACAATTACTTTCATTAAAATCTACTAAGCTTTATCATAACTACACTATAAATCATAAACTCAATCCTACCAAAAACATCAAGTCTCTATATATTAAAACATAACATTACAGTGGAACCTTTGATTGTGAGTAACTCAGTCTTTTTTAAATACATTTTACCTTGTTAAACGAGTGAAGTCTTGATATACGAGTATTGTAGTACTCATGCGCTTTGTCTGCCAAGTGTCATGTGATCACAACTGAGCCAGTGGTTCCTCTCTTTCCCGTGCTGTTGGATTGTGGGTAATCATCTCCCATGCTCGGTCTCAGTGTGTCACTCGTATAGTCAACATCTGTACGTGTGTGTACTGTTTATTATAACATCGTGTCCGTGAGTGTGTGCATGCATAAAGCATTTTTTTAATTGTGTGTCCAAGTGTAGTGACTGTTTTTAAGTAACTGTACTGCAACAACGACCTCCGGGAAGAAATTATATTTTTTTAATCTGTAGAGTGTTTAGAATTTAAATCTGTTTAGAGGAGTGACTCGGGTAGTGTGTGTGTGTGTGTGTGTGTGTGTGTGTGTGTGTGTGTGTGTGTGAAAAAGTCCTTCTACACAACAACTTAATTTAAAACATATAAATTTACAAAATATTTAAAAATGAAGATGTTGGAGTCAGAATGTTGAAACATGAACTACACAGAAAAGAATTGTGATACTGTACATCACCGAATCAATTTATAGCCCATTAACGCAAAATAACAAAAAATAAGTTTTTAGTTTTTTATGTTATTAAAAAATGTGCAAACAACAGAATTATCATTAGATAACACAATTAATTCATGCAGTAATGAACATATTTTAAAGTAATGGTTAATCATGCAGCATGTTAGTGTGTAGTGTTCTGGTACTCGTGCAGAAACAGCGTCAGTGCTCGAGCCAGGGGTTTAATATATATGACTTATATAAGATTTATATTCTGGTTTAGAGCTTACATGATGAAAGCATTAACATCTAAATCTGACAGATGGAAGAACAAGTGGCAGACGAGCTGCAGTGCTGCAGTGACGTTCATGAGAAGACTCCTAGACAACCCGGACTCGTGCTGAAATTTCTGCTGAATGCTGAAAGTATAAAAGTGAGTACTATCAGGCGTAGTGCGGTGATGAGACTCTTAGGCGCAGTAGAACTTCTTACATCTTAAAGAAGGCCGTGCATCCGTGAGTGATGATCCCAGCCGAGGTGTCTCTGGGCTCACTGCAGTCGTGAACACTGTGAACATTGATCACTGAAAATCGACGTCGCCAATTTGTAGAAGAGACGCGTCTGTACTGTATGTGGAAACTGTACACACACTCATTCACCAACACCACTTGCATGTTACAGGAACTCAGCTGGGAGTTCTCGCCAAACAGGGAGTTATAGGCCTGATCTCGCTCCAAGACATTTCCACAGGGAGTTCCTGGGAGGCCGGCGTTTCAGACAGTGAATCAGGTAGTCTGATTAGAAAACTTTCTACCTTGATGGTGTCCAAGCTCTAGTGAAACACTGTGATAAGTTCATTAGTGTATCAGGGGATTATATAGAGAAATAAAGGGAGTTTTTACTCTCAGGACTAACGTTCTGTTATTCTGTACCGTTATCAAAAGTCCTGGTTTGACTCGAACACCTGTGTAAGAGAGAACCGTTGTGGGGAACCAGGAGAACCCACGTGCTGAATCAGCCGGTGCATTAAGAGCCACACAGTGAAGAGGTGAGACAGATGTGAGCTTTTCATCTCTCTCATCTCCGGCCCAATTGGCTTTTCTCGCTGACCTTTTGCCGTGATTAATGCCTCGCCTCTGCCCCACTTCATCGCTGCTTAATTCCGCTCCGGCTGAGATGCGGCGATGCGACGAGAGACTCGGATGTTATTCTCAGAACAGACAGAAGCGATTTTTACGCCACCATAATCACATCCTGCTGCGCCTGAACGTCTACAGAACGTCTGAGGCCGCTCCCCTCCCGGGAGGTGTGTGTTCGTATCCCACTGTTTAATAACGGAGGATGAGCCGAGGATAACGCTGGATTAGTGACGAGCAACGAAGTAACCAGGCTGATGGAATGATTATCCTGTAAACCTGTTTGTTCTGTTATTTTCACTAAGAACACAGAATCTATATCGGCCTAACTGGATTAGATTTATATATAAAAGGCTGCTAATATCATTTCCATCAATCGGCGCTCGCGCTCTGCTACCTCACGCTGTGAAATGTGCATCAGCTCTAAACACAGGGATCATTGAGGATTTTATTCAGACCTCAGACCTTCTGTCATGATGAAATTAATACACTCACACACACTACAGCCTGTCATCAACAATCAATATTAACTACATAAACATGCCAATATTCATTCATTATTAATATCCTTTAAATAAAGGATGACTTTAAATTCAATCAGTAGTGAGAGCGCCGTCAGTTACGACTTCATCTCCTCCATTTAGTGTCTCGTGGTATTCAGATGCAGCTCTACCTCGGCATTACAAACGCCCCGCCTTCAGAATCGTCGCCTTAAGAATCAAAAAATTTGTTGTTTTTATGTAGATTAAATATGATTCTAGTGTTGGAAGTCAGTAATATCTAATTTGGACAAATTCTAAAACAGGCAGTTGTAGACACGCAAACGGAAACAGATCTGAGAACAGTTTAGAATCCCAGAACTGGTTCGATTTAATAGGCCTCGATTCTAGAACTGTTCTCAGACCTGCACATCTCTGACTTCAGGGTCTAGAATTTGTCCAATCAGATGCGTCACACAGAGTAGGTATGAGGAGTGTGAATTATTTTGCCTTTGATCATTTTTAAACACTAGGGGTTTAGTATTAATCACAGCATTAACACATTAATGCCGACAGCCCTGAATAAAACACAGTGGGACTGTTATTAGAAAATAATCAACAGCTCAGTGGTGTGCTGGAGCCGAGTTACTGTACTGCTCGTACCTCTAAGCTAATTATTTTCTTATAACGGTACGTCCTCCAGCATTTTAGTCCTCTTATACCACAGTGTCCTCTTATATCCCAGCAGGAATCCGTAGGTTGTTTTTCAAAGTTAAATTGATGAAACGACATCAGAGTGATGTTTACTAACGCTGAAGGAATGTCTCTCACACAATGCTGCAAAAACTATTTTAAAACTATATTAATTTAAAAATTAAGAACTCAAAGAAGCGTAAACTCCTCTGTCCTGAAGATGTGGAAGAAGTTCATGTTCATGCGTTACTGCGCTACTGTCAGTAGTGCTGCTGTTCTTATAGAGAATCAATCATCGTCTTCTGACCAATCAGGATCCAGAAATAAACAGCACTGTGGCATACAAGTGGATTTTATTTTTATTATATATATTTATTTATTTATTATATATATATATATATTTTAATAAGCAGCGCAGTGGTGTAGTGGTTAGCACTGTCGCCTTGCACCTCCAGGGTCTCGGTTCGATTCCCCGGCCAAGCTCGATTCCCGTCTCTGTGTGCATGGAGTTTGCATGTTCTCCCCGTGCTTGGTGGGTTTCCTCCGGGTACTCTGGTTTCCTCCCACAGTCCAAAGATATGCAGGTTAGGCTAATTGGCGTTCCTAAATTGCCCATAGTGTGTGATTGGGTGTGTGAGTGTGTGTATGTGTGTGTGCCCTGCGATGGATTGGCACCCTGTCCAGGGTGTACCCCGCCTAGTGCCCGAAGTCTCCTGGGATAGGCTCCAGGTCCCCCGCGACCCTGAACACAGGATTAAGCGGTATAGAAAATGAATGAATGAATATAGTGTGGCGTGGGCGGGCCGGCGACTGAAGACCGTCATGCTTTGCGGGGGTTTTCTCTGTCTCTACCATGCTACCTGCTAGCGTCGAAAAACGCTACATTGGTGTCAGAAGTGGGATGGAGATTTTTGAGTTTGAGCGAACGGCGGAGGACCTGCGAAAGATTCAGGAGGGCCGCCGAGTTGCAGCACGACTCCGGAAGAAGCATCTCCCGGATGGAACCAGTGCCAGCAAAGCGGCACGACGAAAGCAGAGCGGCGAGATGAGGATCCCGGCACTGGATCTCGGAGCGGAGCCCAACGGTGACGCTGTGCAAGTGTCGGAGCAAGCTACAGCTCCGTGCCGGCGATGTGCGCTGCAGCTGCGCCTTCCTTCCTACAACGGCGCCGTCGAGCCCTACGCGTTCTTCGCCCAAGTGAAGCTAGCTGCCGACTTCGCAGGCTGGTCTCCGGCGGAAACGGCCGTAAGGGTTGCTCTCTCGCTGAAGGGCGCCGCGCTCCGGGCACTGGAAGACCTCTGGGCCGATGAGCGGAAGGACTGGGCAAAGCTCCGGGAGTCGCTTCACCTCCGGTTCGGCGCCGGTGACCGTCAAGAAGCAGCGTGCGAGGAGCTGGCAGTCCGCGAGCGGCGCGCATCTGAGCCACTGGGCGCGTTCGCCATGGACTTAAGAGGCCTGGCGCGCCGGGGCTATCCAGAGTGTGAGCCGACTAAACAGGAAGAGCTAGTGTATCGCGCTTTTCTTCGTGGGCTTCGACCGCCACCGCTCGGGGAGCACATCAGGTTAGCAGCACCAACTTCCCTCACCGAGGCGCTACGCGCAGCACAGCGCGCTGAACCCATAACTGCGGTGCATCACGGCGAAAGAGCCGAGCGATCGCCCGCAGCTCGGGGGCACTCGGTAGGTGAATCTAGCCGGGGACAGGGCTACCCGTCACGGCTAGACAACGGAATAGTCTCTGGGGTTTCGCGGCGATGCCGAGGCAACGCTCCTGGGTCTGAGGGACAGCGTACCCCAGCAGCCGTCGGACGAGCGCCAGGTGAACATCCGGGCAGCAACGCGCGTCGTCGGTACTGCGAGCGAGGTGAAGAGCGCGTGTGCAGAGTTACTCCTTCGCCGAGAGCATCGCCCGCAGTCGTTTCACCTGCTCCGCCGCTGGTCAGTGAACGCTTTGTCCACTACACGGCAAAGAAGGGCCCCACCCAGCGCTCGCGGGCATCGCTGCTGGACTTTCGGGTGGGGGCACCTGTGGAGCGTGTGGGCGTGGACACTAACAGCCGGGGGCGAGGCTTTGCTCCTGGTGAGAAGGTGTGGGTGTGTTCCGGAAGGAAGAGAGGGTGTTCACCCAAGCTCATGTCTCACTGGGTGGGCCCCTGTACGGTACTCGCGCGGCTCTCTGATTTCATCTACCGGGTGCGGTTGGCGGGGCGGACGCGAGTGTTGCTCCACCGAGACCGTCTTGCGCCTTTCCAGCCGCACGCCGGCGAGACAGCGAATTCTGCGGAGGCCGGACTGCCTCCGGGACAATGTGCTTCTCCACAAAAGGACCCCGGCGTCCACAGCGCCGACCGCCTTCACGCCTCACGCCTCTGAGAGTCATGGTGACCGGGGACGGTCACAGCTCGGGTGGGGGCAGTGTGGCGTGGGCGGGCCGGCGACTGAAGACCGTCATGCTTTGCGGGGGTTTTCTCTGTCTCTACCATGAGAAAGAAGGGTGTTTGGGTTAGTGGCTTCGGCCAAGTTGGGTGCGTTTATGTGTGTGTGCTTGACCTGTGTATGTGTGCTTGTGCTGTGGTAATAAACTACTCCCCAGCCATTTGCATTGGGGAGCAAGTAAGCTCACTCGTACTCCAAGATCCCTGCTAGCGTCGAAAAACGCTACAATATATTTAATATAAAACCCATGATTGACTAACTTCCCGTTTCCGTACACGTCCAGACGAGGTGGAATCGGATCTCACCGTGACAGCCATGACTTTCTCCCCCAAATGAACTTGAGCTCATTAGAGTAAAAAAATAAACCAGCACTGCAGTTTCTTGATTGGATTCCAATACCGGTTACAGAGAGGCAGGGTTTCTTTAAATTACCCACAAGCCCCTTTGCCCCAGCCGCTGCTGTGGGAGTGGAATCTGGGAATTGGGGTGGGTTAATCTGGTTTAGTTTTTCCTCTCCTCTATTATGACAAATTAAAGAGCTCTGGAAGCCATATTTCTCTGAGAGGTTGCTTAGCTTGTTATTAGCTAACAGACTCACAAATAGATTAGCATCGACTTGCTGCCACGAGCTTTCAGTCGGAATAAAGGTCAGACTGTGTTTCTGGTTAGAATAAGAGAATAACAGAGGGATGTGTAGAGGAGAACCGAGGTCGAACTCCACCACGGGTCACTACACAGGGGATATAACAGTCTGACTGATGACTTACTCCTTATGTTTTTATGTATTTTAGAAGTTTTTATTTAGTTTTGCTCACTCTCTATTTTCTTTTGGATGTTACGCTGGAACTCAGCTGGAACTCTGAGATGTTTTAGCTCTTTTTTTTATGGCTTTGGGTTTCTCATCATCTCACTCTCATTAACTCTGTCTCATTATCACACTATCACAGTCCCCTACTGTCTCACTGTCTCACGTTACACTGACTCACTCTTACTATCTCATATTTACTATCTTTCTAACTCTTTACTCACCCAGTACTGCACTGCCAATCCTAATCTTATTTCTTTATCTTCTATCTCACATTCTCACCTTTTCCTTATTTTACTTTCTCATTACATCACTCTCACCATCAATCACTGTTCCACTAGTCACTTTAACTCTTCCTCTCTCACTATTTTACTTTCACTCTTACTGTCTCATTATCAGCTTACTGACTTGCTATTTCTCATTATCTCGTCATTTTATCTCACTGTCTAATTCTTGATATTTCACTGGCTCTCTCCCTCTCACCCTTCCTATTTTGTTTTGTGTTATCTAATTTCCACTATCTTATCTCAATGCCAATTATCTCATTTATATTATTTTTCATTATCTCACTCGTCATAGCACATTCCCATTATCTTATCTCTACTGTACTGTATGTCTCCGTATTCTCCTGATCTCACTCTTGTTTTATTTTTATTTATATTTATAAGATGAGATATCTTCTTATATACCTGATACACATCTTACTTGTGTTATCTCACTCTTAGTGTCTCACTCTTGCTGTCTTATTATCTGGTATCTCACTATCACAATATTTCACTGTGACTCGTGTATTACCTACTCACTATCTTTACATAAAAACAAAAAACAAAAAAATATTTTTTTAAATAAAATTATTTTAAAGATGCTTGATTAAAAAATATATATTGTAAAGACACCTGAGACACTTTTGCTACATCACTGATCACACAGAAGTCCAGAATCCTGAACCAGATACTCTGGTGGTCCTAGTTTTCATAAACACTGTGTTTTCTTCACTTAGGGTCTCTGCTTTTGTTTCTCTAAATTCCTAGTTTTCTACTTCCCTTGTGTTGTGTTTTCTTTATTCACCAGATGTATGTAGTTTAACCACTGGAGTTCTCCTGCTCACCATGCTGGTATTGCTGGTATCGCCATGGCAACACTACTTTTCAGCCAAGTATCGCCCAGCAACACTATTTTTCACAGCTGGCAAAGAGGCGACGACAGATTTATTCGGTGAATAAGGTGCATTGCTTTTAGGAAGTCCCCCTAAAGCGCACCTCAAACACAACGGAAGCTGGTGAGTATTGAGGAATGAAATCCAACATGTAATCAGTTGATCATCTGCTCCTGAGGTTAAATCGACCAACAAAAATGTCAATTTTATCTTCCTGAAGTCAGTTCTAGAGGTTTAATATCCTGTGAACTCTCTGGGAACGTGACGCAGCGTTCCTCTCCGTGTGGTGGACGTTCTCTCCCGTCTTCCTACATTAACAAGTGATGATGTCACGTTCTAGACCTCGATCTCCTTACGTGATTTGGTACGGTTAGCTTTTATTTTTGATTGGAACTGCACATATGTGGACGTGAGCACGGTCTCTGTCTGTGTCTCTGTCTCGGTACAGAGTGTTCCCTCAACATAAACACACCAGGCTTTGGGTCCAGGTCCAGGTGAACTCAGATCCGTGCTCGCTCGATTATTATTCCAGTTCATGTCCTACAGAAACAGCACTGAATATGTCCTTAGTGACGTGTGTTACACGTGTGAAGTTTAGTTATATGACTCCTAAAGAAGTGATAGCGCCCCTGACCTGTAGAAGACCGTCCTGTGTTTAAGGTCTAAGTGATCGTGCTTTAATTCTAACCTCAGGTGGCGTTTGTGTTCGTTATTCTCTCTTTAACACTTCAGCATTTTACACCTCGCTTGGAGGAAACGCTGTTTCTGTAATCACACACACACACACACTCAAAACAATGTGGCTACAGTGAGACATCTTGCTAAAAAAGCGACTTATTAGTGTGATCAATTTTAATCCAAGGTCGTGTCTCGGTTTTTGTCAGTTGGCACGTTTTCCACACGCGGTTCGTGACGTCAGCGCGGAGTCTGGCCTCATTTCCAAACTGCTTTTGGCACAATAATCTGTCTCACATCCAACTGGCCCACTTGTACACACACACACACACACACACACACACACGACGTCTGTATGAAGAGAAGACATTTCCAGGACAACGGTGTCAAAATCATCCTCAATTCTTTTTTTTTAAAAGACGAGTGCTGGTTTTAATTTATTTTAAAAAATCAGACGAGTGTATTAATGAATGAACTAATTAATCAATTAACATTGTTCTGGATTTGGTTGTAAATAAGGCGCGTCAGTAATAAGGTAACCCGAGGAAACCCCGCCCCCGCACTGTCATGTGATTTTCATCAAAGAAACTGAAAATGACAAGAGAACTTTACTAAAAGCTGCCTGGGGTATTTATATAACAAACAATAAATCTGAGGCTCAATCATCTCTCTCTGTATCATACACACACACACACACACACACACACACACAGAAACAAAGACCTCAGAGGCTGAAATCAGATCTTTGTAAAGAGTGTATGCTGGTTTGGATGGGGTTATTGATTGGCGCGCACACACACACACACACACACACACACACACACACACACACACACACACACACGTCAGCTCAGAGGAACCTCACACAGTTGTGGTTTTTGTAAAATTAATTCCTCGGTTAATGTTGTTGATGGTGTTTGTTTCCCACAAAACATGGCCGTGAATCTCAATACTGACACACACACACGTTCCCAGTGAAGAGGACTCACACACACACACGTTCCCAGTGAAGGGGACTCACACACACACACGTTCCCAGTGAAGGGGACTCACACACACACACGTCCCCAGTGAAGGGGACTCACACACACACACACACACGTCCCCAGTGAAGGGGACTCACACACACACACGTCCCCAGTGAAGGGGACTCACACACACACACACACACACGTCCCCAGTGAAGGGGACTCACACACACACACGCGTCCCCAGTGAAGGGGACTCACACACACACACACGTCCCCAGTGAAGGGGACTCACACACACACACACACACACACACTCGGCCTCATGGTGATCGGATTTAAATAATCTCATGTTGGATTTTAGATCCGTTTATAAATCATCACTATACTGTACTACTGTATAACCGTTGAAGCCGCTGAGCTTTAACGCGCGTGTGAGATGAAGCGTTCCTCCAGCGTTCCTCTCCGGGTGATGGACGTTTCTATAAGGTCTTCCCTCTACTGTTCTCTCTCCTCTGGGGTTCTACCAGCCACAGGTATCCAGCAGTTGGAAGACTGAGGACACTGGGTGGGTGAAGTGTGATAAGGGGGCGGGGTCAATGTTTCCACCAGATTACATCAATACACAGATTGCTCCGAGACTTTCACCCATCCTGTGTCATTACATCACCGTGTCTCCTATTGGTTTTCATTATTAATCTCTCATTTCTTTCCTTCTGTATTTCTTTCTTTGCTATTTTTGTAATTTACAACAACAAAAAAAATTTATGAAAGATAAGACAGAATATGGAGAAAGAAAATGAAAAAAACAAAGATTAGCAAAAATATTATGCGAAATGGGAAGAAAAACAATGATGAGAGAAAATTAAACAAAGACGAACAAATACAGTAATGAATGAAAGGAAGAAAGGGGATAAATAATGAAGAATGGGGAGAAACAAATAAAAAAACTCTTGTTATGAGGTGTATTAATGTATTTAAGTGGCCTTACGCAGGGGGTGAGTGAAAGAGGAGTGTGGCAGGAGGCTTGTGAGACGCACAGGAAGACCATTTACAGAACAGGTGGGTTTATTAACTGAGAACTTAGGAAACTAAAGAAGAAAATAAAGAAAACTGAAAACACCAAACAAAGTTCCTCCCTCTTCTGGAGACAGGACGCAGCTCTGAGGAGATAACGATAATAAAGCTGTCTTATCCACTCTGGAGCAGTTATCCCTGCTAACAGCTTACACTCTAAAAAATTATTCTGTGGCCTTGTAAATTTCACAGTAATAAACAGGTTATGTTACCTTAATAAAATCTCTAAAAGTCACATACATGATTGTTTGAGTTAGACAAATCAAAATAAATGCCTAAAAAAACTACTGTTCTGTTTGTCTTCAATTTACACTATAATTTAAGCTTATTTCACAAATAGAAATTAGTATTTGACTAACTGAATTATATTTTTAACATCCACTTAATATTTTTGATACATTTCAATCAAAATATTTGGTAATGGAGTAATTAATGCTGATTAGTTTAAAGAACTACAATTATCACTCATTCCAACTCAATATTCTTTATGTTTAACAAGAAAAACTTAAATAATTTAGTAAATTGCCCTGCGCAAGTGCTCATGGGAAATCTGGTGTAACATCACATACAAGAAGGCTGTGAGGATGGACATGAAGCACCTGGAACATTCCTTATAAATTCTGGTGAGTAAACAGCTAACACAAGTTACTGAAATAATGCCTCTGTCTGTCTGTATACACAACTTTATAGTGTGTAAGTTACTGTTCTGAATCCTGTCACAGCCGAGCTACATAGCTAACGATAGCTAGCAACAGGTCAGTCCTGGTGTTCAGTGTCATTTTACTTGTTTGTTCCAACCACCGAACTGCTCAGGTAAAGCGGCGTTAATACAGACACTTAAAATCTGGTGTAAAAGGAGAGATTTAACACCGAGCCGCGTGCGCGTGCATGTCCGGGTTTCTCGGTGTAACCGGCCGCGGTTGTGCCGCAATATTTGAATTTCTCCCGCCGAATGCGGTGATTTTGCGCAGCCAACCGTCACTGTGGCGATGATATAAAACTAGCGTGTTGAAATAATGACCGCGTGTGTACCGGGTCCACCTCACACACTGAACCGCGAGTCTGCTCGGGTCACTCCGACACTTTAAGGAGGAAACGCAGAACAAAGCAGATTTAAACAGCAGAAATGAGGTGCAGTGTCCGGACTCTGGTAGTGTTTACACACCGGGAGAGCAACAGCTCTGAGTCCAGCACAGCTCCAGTCATGATGTACAGCACTACAGACAGGCAGTTTGATTAGCAGTATAATGGTGTATAGCTTTGTTTAAAACAATAGAACTTCAAACATTTTACTCAAGTTAAAGTCATAAGCACATGCCATTCTAAACTTCTAATGTATTTGAAGTACAAAAGTACTACAAGTACTTCACAAACATAACCGTGTACTTAAACATTATTAAAATGGCAGTTGATGAAATAAATGAAGTAAAAGTAGGCCTACAACATTTCTCTCAGAATTATAATTGGGAGAAATAATATAAAATTAAAATTAAAAAAAAAAAGTAAAAAAAGTAAAAAAAAAAAAAAACTGATTTTTAAATAATTTTTGTGAAACGTTATATATTTTCAATATCTCTTTCACAGCACCAACACCACTAAAGAAGAGAAGTTGAATGGAGATAAAACTGGAGGTAAATGTCAACTTTTTAAATGTTTCAGAAGTATTAAATGTGTAACCATTGAATCCAAGATAGAAATTGAAACAAGGCTGGAAATATTTCACTTTACCTATTTTTAATCCAGAATATATTGAATCCACTAGAATATACAAGATTTTCCAGTAACTAAAGTAAAAAAATTATATAGTTGATAGTAATGCGTAAATAAAGTTCTTGTATAATTTTTATACAAGGGACAAAGACATGTACAAGGGACATTCAAGTCAAAGCGGGACTTTTAATTGTGCAGAATAACAGAACACACTTATTAGAGTAAAAGCTCCTTTTATTTCTCTCTATATTTCTGTCTCTATATATGAGGTTGTGCATTGTTCTGCAAGAGCAAAACGCCTTTGGTGATCAAAGCAGTCTGTTTTTTGTAAAAGCATTCCACTGAAATGTTCACCGGAATTTGACCAGCAATGGGCTCTGTAAAATCAAATCAGTTTTACGTCTTCGTTTCAGAGAATTTTCATCACAAGTCCCGCTTTGACTTGAACACCACTTATAGATCAGTGTGATGATGCATATAGTAACAGTCACACTTGTACTTACTTGTATACTATAATTCCTTTTTTAGGTGCCAGCTTATGGGATGGCGGTGTAAGCTCTGCACATTTGTCAACAAAAGGAATTTCGATCATTATGGAGTGAAGCATGGTACTGTTGATCAATGATATTCAGTGTACTGTCTTCATTTAGACTGTCATTGCTTCTTTAAGACCTGGGAATGTCTGCACACACATTTGTCCATACAACTTTCCACAGTTTGAAGGAAACTGAAGTGTGAAGGTCTGCAGTCTTTCAGATGTAAAATGTGACTGTGATTCGATTCTAATACAAAAGTCTACTTTCCACATATTAACTGTATAATACTTGTGACAGAAGTATTGTTTGTCAGACTGTTTAATAATGAGATCAATTCAGCTCATTGTTTATGATCATGTTACATGTCATTTGCAAAGTAAACCAGATTGAGTTTAGACGTCATGTCTTGTCAAATTTGGCAAATAAATGTTTAATTAAAATGGTAATGTGTGTATTGTGTCTTTGTTTATAATTAGATATGTCATTAGATACATTGACCTAAATTGAAAAAAAAAAACTTAATTAAAAGCTAAATATACAGTATTAAAAAAATAGTGTAAGATTTTAATTCTGTGATAGACCAGTATGAATTAAATTTATTTAAAACAAGTAAATGTAGCACATTTGTTTGTTAAATAATAGTCAAATTTTCAGTTTCTTCTACCTTCCATTTCAATCATATCTACTCAATTATTTTACTCATTTTCACTTGGGTAACCTACTACAAAAAGTTATTCAGGTCTACTTATTTTTTTTACTGACTTGTACTTCATTCATGAAGTATATTTTACATGATTTTTAAAATTTTTAGATTGATATTGATATTTTTAAGTGTAAAAATGTTTCACCAAAAAAATTGAGTACAGCGCAGTTTTATTTTTTAGAGTGTATGTCTTATTTTGTGTCTTTATAACTTCTTCATTTAACTGAGCATGCTTATCAGATGCCGTGTTAGACATCGTCTTCTTGTGTGAACTTGGACTTGACTGGGTCTTTGTGTTTGTCTTGACAAAGGCCCTATGGGGGAGATGTTCTTCATACCTGGTGCTGCCTAATGTTTACAGGCCATCCTCCCGCCTGGTGGATCCTCCTCCGTGATGTTCTGAGCATTTCAGAGTGTCACATCGTGGATCTGCCCCTCACGAGACCTTCATCGCCACAACATTATGGAAAAGATAAAAGATTCAACAAAGAAGATTAATGAATAAATAAAGAATGAAAAAAGTACGGTACGTTTTAAAGCGATAATTAGTATAAACATTATTTAACCTCCTGCATTTCCCCTCCACCCCAAGCCCCGCCCCATGTGACCCCACCTAGTTAGACAGATCTCACGCCCCGCCCCTAGACCCCACCTCCCAAAACTTAAACTTTGCACCCTCATGATGTCTCTGTGTCACAGCTGTTCATTCAAAACTCAGGTGAAAACACGTCAGACGCAGCACATACATCAGATTCACCGTCCCGTCTGAGGGAGTTCTTCTGCTAAGTATTGAATAGAGTGAGCATTAGCTCATGTCCAGACTCTCCATGCAAGGTGTGTGTGTGTGTGTGTGTAGGTGATGCTGATGATGTGAGGTGAGACTGAATTACTCCACTGATTGTCTGGTATTTTGTAATTAATTTGCTAAAAGGCTGCAGGACTCAGAGTTGTGTGTGTGTGTGTGTGTGCTGAAGGACACTTTAATTAAGCTCTCTGGAGGACTGTTAGGACACAGCTGGGGTTTCAGTGTGCTGTGTGTGTGAGACAGTCAGCTCATAGGCCTCCGAGAGCTCGGCAGAACGTTCCTGTAGAAATCCGTCTGTAATATAATACACACTTCATATAAATAATATATTCTCCACTAATGTAGAGGAAAATATTGTGTTAGTTTGTAATGAATGATAAAATAAAGTACTCTGACTTTATGACTAATGGTCAGTTTAAAAGCCCGGCGCAGGTCTTTCGGGGAAAATGGCCGACTATAATGCATGATTTAAGTTCATACAGTAGAATAATCACCTAATCATCCATTAAACCAAACACAGATTTTCTCTTCAGCGTAATAAAGTTCTCGTCCTGAACATAGTGCTGCTGATGAGCGATGCAATATTCATTAGCTTCCAGAGTGAAGCTCAGAGATTATTGATCCATTTACGTCTGGCCATGTGCCAAAAGCTACAGCAAACCTCAGAGTTTTATATTTTATTTAACGACACACTCGAGCCGGAAATCCGCCATTAACACGGTTTATTTAACTTTACCTTAGCGTGAAAAAGCACTGGACTGACCCACATCAGCCTGCAACAGGCGCAAGATTACACACTACATAGTACTCCCGTCAGCAATACACTTACCCTGCATAATACACTCCATACTGCACTGCTTATTACTGCACTGTTCATTACACTGCTCATTACACTGTTTATTACACTGTTCATTACACTGTTCATTACACTGCTTATTACACTGTTCATTACACTGTTCATTACACTGTTCATTACACTGCTTATTACACTGTTCATTACACTGTTCATTACACTGCTTATTACACTGTTCATTACACTGTTCATTACACTGTTCACTACAGTTTATTACACTGTTCATTACACTGTTCATTACACTGTTCATTACACTCTTTATTACACTGTTCATTACACTGTTCATTACACTGCTTATTACACTGTTTATTACACTGTTCATTACACTGTTCATTACACTGTTCACTACAGTTTATTACACTGTTCATTACACTGTTCATTACACTGTTTATTACACTGTTCATTACACTGTTTATTACACTGTTCATTACACTGTTCATTACACTGTTCATTACACTGCTTATTACACTGTTCATTACACTGTTCATTACACTGTTCATTACACTGCTTATTACACTGTTCATTACACTGTTCATTACACTGTTCATTACACTGCTTATTACACTGTTCATTACACTGTTCATTACACTGTTCACTACAGTTTATTACACTGTTCATTACACTGTTCATTACACTGTTCATTACACTCTTTATTACACTGTTCATTACACTGTTCATTACACTGCTTATTACACTGTTCATTACACTGTTCATTACACTGTTCACTACAGTTTATTACACTGTTCATTACACTGTTCATTACACTGTTTATTACACTGTTCATTACACTGTTTATTACACTGTTCATTACACTGTTTATTACACTGTTCATTACACTGTTCATTACACTGTTCATTACACTGTTCACTACAGTTTATTACACTGTTCATTACACTGTTTATTACACTGGTCATTACACTGTTCATTACACTGTTCACTACAGTTTATTACACTGTTCATTACACTGTTCATTACACTGTTCACTACAGTTTATTACACTGTTCATTACACTGTTCATTACACAGTTCATTACACTGTTTATTACACTGTTCATTAAACTGTTCATTACACTGTTTATTACACTGTTCATTACACTGTTTATTACACTGTTCATTACACTGTTTATTACACTGTTCATTACACTGTTCATTACACTGTTCATTACACTGTTCACTACAGTTTATTACACTGTTCATTACACTGTTTATTACACTGTTCATTACACTGTTCACTACAGTTTATTACACTGTTCATTACACTGTTCATTACACTGTTCACTACAGTTTATTACACTGTTCATTACACTGTTCATTACACTGTTCATTACACTGCTTATTACACTGTTCATTACACTGTTCATTACACTGCTTATTACACTGTTCATTACACTGTTCATTACACTGTTCACTACAGTTTATTACACTGTTCATTACACTGTTCATTACACTGTTCATTACACTCTTTATTACACTGTTCATTACACTGTTCATTACACTGCTTATTACACTGTTTATTACACTGTTCATTACACTGTTCATTACACTGTTCACTACAGTTTATTACACTGTTCATTACACTGTTCATTACACTGTTTATTACACTGTTCATTACACTGTTTATTACACTGTTCATTACACTGTTTATTACACTGTTCATTACACTGTTCATTACACTGTTCATTACACTGTTCACTACAGTTTATTACACTGTTCATTACACTGTTTATTACACTGGTCATTACACTGTTCATTACACTGTTCACTACAGTTTATTACACTGTTCATTACACTGTTCATTACACTGTTCACTACAGTTTATTACACTGTTCATTACACTGTTCATTACACTGTTCATTACACTGTTTATTACACTGTTCATTACACTGTTCATTAAACTGTTCATTACACTGTTCATTACACTGTTCATTACACTTTTCACTACAGTTTATTACACTGTTCATTACACTGTTCATTACACTCTTTATTACACTGTTCATTACACTGTTCATTACACTGTTTATTACACTGTTCATTACACTGTTCACTACAGTTTATTACACTGTTCATTACACTGTTCACTACAGTTTATTACACTGTTCATTACACTGTTTATTACACTGTTCACTACAGTTTATTACACTTTTCATTACACTGTTCATTACACTGTTCATTACACTGTTCACTACAGTTTATTACACTGTTCATTACACTGTTCATTACACTGTTCATTACACTGTTCACTACAGTTTATTACACTGTTCATTACACTGTTCATTACACTGTTTATTACACTGTTCATTACACTCTTTATTACACTGTTCATTACACTGTTCACTACAGTTTATTACACTGTTCATTACACTGTTCATTACACTGCTTATTACACTGTTCATTACACTGTTCATTACACTGTTCATTACAGTTCATTACACTGTTTATTACACTGTTTATTACACTGTTCATTACACTGTTCATTACACTGTTCACTAAAGTTCATTACACTGTTTATTACACTGTTCATTACACTGTTTATTACAGTTCATTACAATATTTATTACATTGTTCACTACAGTTTATTACACTGCTCATTACACTGTTTATTATACTGTTCATTAATTTATCTAATTACAGATGTTTCACTGCAGGTGTCTAATTACAGATGTTTCACTGCATGTGTCTAATTAGCAATGTTTCACTGCAGACGCTTAATTACGGATGTTTTTATTGCAGACGTCTATTTGTGGATGTTTCACTGCAGATGTCTAAATGTAAACTGTTCACCGCAGACGTCTAATTAGGAATCTAATTCAATCCTGATGTCTAATATGCTCAGTTCACTGCAGACGTATAATAACAGATGTTACACTGCAGACGTCTGTTCAGGTCCATGTCACTACAGGCATTTTTATAGTAGTGGTTTTATTGAAGACTGTTCTACTGTGGCCTTTTCAGGTCAATGTGAATGTCCTCTTTCATTGTGTTGCGTTTTGTGTGTGTGTGTGTGTGTGTGTGTGTGTGTGTGGTTGGGGAACTGTTTCAGCCTGGATGTTCTGTGTCACTTCGACCGTTTTGTTTCATGGCACGTGTTTAGTGCCACACGGTGGCCGTGTCACCGCGGACGCGCTGCTGCTTTAAGATGAAATTGAGACGCAGCAGTTCATCATATATTTTCCGCTTATTTTCTCGGCGTGTCAGGCCGGGCTGTTAGTCTGAGATTTGCAGTGCCAGGTTTTTCAAAGCACCACCGAGGGAGAGAAAGAGAAAGACAGGGTGTGTGTGTGTGTGTGTGTGTGGAAACACTGTGGACTTTGTCCAACAGAAAAGAGGCACTTGGCGGGGATTGTTTTACACCCGGCTGATTTACAGCAGGAGCACTAAAGATCTTTTCCTCCCGTCGTCTCTCGGCTCTCTCGCCGTAACAACTTTCTCTTTGTGCTTCATCACTCACTCCTGCGGTGCCACACGAAGGTGATGAGTAATTCTCTCTAACAGCAGGTTTATATTAACACGCTTGGTATCGTTTCCATAGTAACATAACTCATTCACAGGGGCGTGTCCGGCGCGCTCCACTCAACATAATTACATTTTATAAAATGTTGATATGATTAAAGTTCTTTTTTAAGTCAGGAGATGTTTGTGTAACATCAGTGGAAGGAGTCTCCAGTGTCAGTGCCGCGTAACGGAGGAGTTTACAATCCGCTCTGTTCACTCAGGAACATTTCAGTCTGGGAAACTATTCTGTCTTACTAACTTAGAGTTTAGAATAACTAGAGTCTGGGGAGGGAGGGAGTGTTTATAGCTGCTGTAATGTAAAACAGCAGCTCACCCTTTTACACACACACACACACACACACACACACACACACACACACACACACACAGACACACACACACATACACACTGTTGGTAGGCTCGTGTGGTGTAAAAGGAATAAAACACTCAAGACAGTGCTGTTAAAGTGAAATAATCAAATTCTGAACAATCAAATTCTGTGTGTGTGTGTGTGTGTGTGTGTGTGTGTAGGGGAGAAAGAAAGATTTTATCTTCATTGCTGCTGACGCCACAGAGCGGGAATGCTGACCTCCTGAGATAATTGAATATCTGTGTGTGTGTGTGTGTGTGTGTGTGTGTGTGTGTTTCTGTGGGCGCTCAGAGGAATGAAACGTACTGACCCAGTTCTGTTAGAGGATCTCTCCTGACAGTGTCATTACAAAGTGTGTGTGTGTGTGTGTGTGTGTGTGTGTGTGTTTTAAGAGACCCTGAATGTCACTTCAGCAGTGATTTGTATTATTTATTTATTTATTTGTTTATTTATTTATTTATTTTTGCTGATATGTATTTATGATTTGTTAAAATGTTTATATACTGTACATTTTATTTATGTTTTTACCTAAAATCAGTTATTTATGTAAAATCAATCAGAGAAACTCATCGTTTTAATGACTTTTTAAACAAATTGTTTGAAATTAAACACACACACACACACACACTCTCTCTCTTTATGTAAACTTTAAAATTCTGACTTTTATGATTTTTTAAACCACAATTTGTTAAAGTGCTGTGCATTAGTATTCACCCCCTATAAACTCTAAACGTTCACACATTTTCATTGAGTTGAAATAATGTTAATTCAATTAGTTAAACTATCTGTATCCGCTCGCCGGGACGTCGCAGTGCCGCAGTGTGGTTCAGCGCTGGCCAAGGAATGTTTTTGCTTTTATTATTGAAGGGCATCAAAATGTTACCTTGTTTTCGAGTCTGGCTCATTTGTTTGTTGTTGTTGTTTTGTGTGTGTGTGTGTGTGTGTGTGTGTGTGTGTGTGTATGTGTTTGCTTTAGAATCTCTCTCCCTCTCTCTGTTTCATTCTGATCTCAGAAATGTCTCATAAACAGAAGGTAAACACTCATGAACAGAAGGTAAACAAAGTTTTATATAAGTTTTATATACGTTTTATATACAGTGGTGTGAAAAACTATTTGCCCCCTTCCTGATTTCTTATTCTTTTGCATGTTTGTCACACTTAAATGTTTCTGCTCATCAAAAATCGTTAACTATTAGTCAAAGATAACATAATTGAACACAAAATGCAGTTTTTAAATGAAGGTTTACGTTATTAAGAGAGAAAAAAAACTCCAAATCTACATGGCCCTGTGTGAAAAAGTGATTGCCCCCCTTGTTAAAAAATAACTTAACTGTGGTTTATCACACCTGAGTTCAATTTCTGTAGTCACCCCCAGGCCTGATTACTGCCACACCTGTTTCAATCAAGAAATCACTTAAATAGGAGCTACCTGACACAGAGAAGTAGACCAAAAGCACCTCAAAAGCTAGACATCATGCCAAGATCCAAAGAAATTCAGGAACAAATGAGAACAAAAGTAATTGAGATCTATCAGTCTGGTAAAGGTTATAAAGCCATTTCTAAAGCTTTGGGACTCCAGCGAACCACAGTGAGAGCCATTATCCACAAATGGCAAAAACATGGAACAGTGGTGAACCTTCCCAGGAGTGGCCGGCCGACCGAAATTACCCCAAGAGCGCAGAGACGACTCATCCGAGAGGCCACAAAAGACCCCAGGACAACATCTAAAGAACTGCAGGCCTCACTTGCCTCAATTAAGGTCAGTGTTCACGACTCCACCATAAGAAAGAGACTGGGCAAAAACGGCCTGCATGGCAGATTTCCAAGGCGCAAACCACTTTTAAGCAAAAAGAACATTACGGCTCGTCTCAATTTTGCTAAAAAACATCTCAATGATTGCCAAGACTTTTGGGAAAATACCTTGTGGACCGACGAGACAAAAGTTGAACTTTTTGGAAGGTGCGTGTCCCGTTACATCTGGCGTAAAAGTAACACAGCATTTCAGAAAAAGAACATCATACCAACAGTAAAATATGGTGGTGGTAGTGTGATGGTCTGGGGTTGTTTTGCTGCTTCAGGACCTGGAAGGCTTGCTGTGATAGATGGAACCACGAATTCTACTGTCTACCAAAAAATCCTGAAGGAGAATGTCCGGCCATCTGTTCGTCAACTCAAGCTGAAGCGATCTTGGGTGCTGCAGCAGGACAATGACTCAAAACACACCAGCAAATCCACCTCTGAATGGCTGAAGAAAAACAAAATGAAGACTTTGGAGTGGCCTAGTCAAAGTCCTGACCTGAATCCTATTGAGATGTTGTGGCATGACCTTAAAAAGGCGGTTCATGCTAGAAAACCCTCAAATAAAGCTGAATTACAACAATTCTGCAAAGATGAGTGGGCCAAAATTCCTCCAGAGCGCTGTAAAAGACTCGTTGCAAGTTATCGCAAACGCTTGATTGCAGTTATTGCTGCTAAGGGTGGCCCAACCAGTTATTAGGTTCAGGGGGCAATTACTTTTTCACACAGGGCCATGTAGGTTTGGATTTTTTTCCTCCCTAAATAATAAAACCCCTCATTTAAAAACTGCATTTTGTGTTTACTTGTGTTATCTTTGACTAATAGTTAAATGTGTTTGATGATCAGAAACATTTTGTGTGACAAACATGCAAAAGAATAAGAAATCAGGAGGGGGGCAAATAGTTTTTCACACCACTGTATGTATTTATATGTATATACTTGACTTGAGTGGGTTTTTGGTCGATAATTTGTCTTTTACTCCACGACATCCTACAGCAAATATCTGTACTTTCTACTTCACTACATTTCTGAATGACGTCGTGTTACTGCTGACTATTAAGCATAATTACATAATTTGCCTTCCCTTTGTGAAACTCTTAATGTTATAGCAGGTGTTTGAAATCAGAAGGAAAGACGGTTACACCAGAGATTCTTTCACTAGGACTTAAAGCCCCCTGCGAGCCAATACAAGCTCAGTTCTTCTGATATTTAAGTAAATTTTATGCTTTTTTTTAGATGGGACCGGAAGGTCGGCTTTAATACCCCTATCTCACCATCTCGGTTTCTCACGATGGCTGTAAGTACAGTTCATCATGATTCACCGCGAGCTTTGGCGGTGTGAGTACGTTTCTATCTTTCCACACTTTCATTTATTTAAATTGTTTACTTTTTTGCTGGTCCTCGCGGAAGCTTGTGGACCTTGCAGTACTTCATGGAACACCAGTGGAAAGTCAGTAGAACGTCAGCGGGCAATCGCAGCAGCTCACGCTGCCTAACACTGCATCTCACTGTGAGTCAAACCACATAGGTGAGACAGGGGTGTGAGGGACAGAGAAGCTGAGGACAGAGAGATCTATAGTATACTGTAGGTCTCAGTGATGCAGCCTACAGAACTCCAGATGAGGACTCTGAAAGGAAACATGATGAGAAGAAGGAGTGTGTGGAAGTGCTGGATAAAGCAGATGAAGAGACACAAAGCAAGTCAGAACATTTACAGGCCCCCCTCCCAACACACACACACACACACACACACACACAGACCCAATTCCACAATTATGCAACTGTAAACATACTGAACAGTTTAAACATTAATCACAAATGTAACACACACACACACAGTGAGTATTATCACACACTTTATTGAACTTGGCAAGCTTAGTTAGGAACTTAGGATCTGAGCCAGTGCTACTGGTACCATAAACACACACACACACATAATGTTTTGTTTTTAGTTGTCATGTGACTCAATTTTGTGTCATTTAACATCTAAGCTGAAACTGACAACATTTCAGGAGAACTTTCTGGAATGTGAAATGATGTCACAGTGATTTATGGTGAGTTTACACACTTGTGTTTCTTTATGTTTATCCTCTCTGTTCTACTCTTCCCACTTTACATGTTTTTCCTCCTCCATTACTTTTCCCTTTTGCTCTCTTTTGTTTTTCTCGTCTTTCGTTTGTTCGTTTGTTTCCCCTTCATTCATTTTTTCCTCCATTTTTCTCCAAATTTTCTCTGAGTTAAATTTCCTCATTTCTTCTTTACCTCTCTCTCTCTCTCTCTCTCTCTCTCGCTCACACACACACACACACACACACACACACACAGGTTACCTGCCTCTCTGAATCCTGAGCTACTGTTACTTTACAAATGAGCTGCAATGAACATGACAGAGTCATCATTAGCACTGCTTCCTGTGGCTAACCACACACACACACATACACACACACACACACACACATACACCTACACACACACACACACAATCTTTTCCTTTTCACCTTAATCCCATTTTCTTGCTTGTTTCCCCTCTCTCTCTCTCTCTCTCTCTCTCAGTGATTCTCCTCGTGTTCTGCTTCCACTCGTCCCTTTTCTGATCATTTCCTCCTTTTTCTCGCCACTTCCTATATTTTTCTTCTCCACTAATATCTATTTCTTTTCTTCACTTTTTTTTGCCATCTCACTTTATTTCTCTCATATTCTGTTTTTCTCTCCTTCTGCATCACTTCATCTCTTTTCAGCCCCTTTATTCAGGTTACCTCTTTCGTTCCATTTCCTGTCTCCGCTCACTCTCAATTCATCTTTTCATCTCTCATTCTGTCCATCTCAGTTTTTCCACCACATTTCTGTCTTTAAATCTGCTGTGGCTCCCCCCTCTCTCCCCCCTCCCCCCTCTCCCCCCCTCACTCTCTCCCCCCCCCTCACTCTTTCTCTCCCTCCCCTCTCTCTCCCCCCCTCACTCTAACCCCCCCTCCCCTCCCCCCCTCACTCTCTCCCCCCTCCCCCCCTCTCCCTCCCCTCTCTCTCTCCCCCTCTCCCTCTCCCCCCCTCTCTCTCCCGTCTCTCTCTCTCCCCTCCCCCCTCTCTCCCCCCCTCACTCTCTCTCCCCCCTCTCTCCCCCTCTCCCCCCCTCACTCTCCCCCCCTCTCTCTCTTCCCCCCCCTCACTCTTTCTCCCCCCTCCCCTCTCTCTCCCCCCTCCCCTCTCTCTCCCCCCCCTCACTCTAACCCCCCTCCCCTCCCCCCCCTCACTCTAACCCCCCTCCCCTCTCCCCCCCCTCTCTCTCTCTCTCTGATCTATAATTAATGGAGGTCTTTAGCGCAGGACTATATTTAGAGTGCGAGCTGCAGTGGGAAAGTAGTGAAGGAATCGATGGAGGAGAGGAAATGTTGGATAAAGTGGACAGACGAATTGCGGTTCATAGTGAGTGTGTGATGCAGTGCTGCGTGATATGATTTCACGGGTGACCCCTGACCCTCGACCCTGCAGCCACACCGGATTTTCCTGCTGACTGAAAGACAGGTTTATCTCTGAGACCAGTCGCCGGTCTCTATGGTAACCCCAAGAGTTAGCAACAGCACAGCCGAGATAACATCAGACTCTAATTGGACACATTATATCCTTCCTTCATTCCATCCTTCTTCCTTTTTTTCTTACTTTACTGAGACAGGTGTGATATAAGCAGAGAGAGGAAAAGAAAAGCAAGAGGAAGAGGAAAAAAGGAGAAGAGAAGGAGAAGAGAGAGGGAAAGGAAGAGGAGGATATGTAGTGCAGCAGGAGAGAAAGAGGAAGAGAACAAATATGAGAATAAAGACGAAGAGGATTAGGAGAAACGGGGAGGAGGAAAAATGAAAAGCAGGAAGTGTGGAAGGAAAAAAGAAGAAGGAGAAAGAGGAGGAGCTTCAGGAGGAGGAAGAAAATAGTGAGGAAGAGAAATAAAAGAATGAATAAGTAGGGAAGGAGCAAAAAGAGGATGCAAAGGAGAAAGAGGAGGAAAGAAGGGACGAAGGAGGTAATGGACACAGGAGCATTAGAAAGAGTTAGAGGAAAAAAAACAGGGGAGGAGAAAAAATTAAGAAGAGGAGAATGAAAAATGAGAAAGGTGAAGTAAGAAAGAGAGTGAGGAGGAAGTGAAGGAATAGAAGCAACAGGAGGAGAGGAGGGAAAAATACGGGGAAAAGGCTGGAATGGAAGAAAAAGGAGGGAAAAGAAGAAAAGAGGGAAGCATAGGAAAAGGAGAAGAAGGAAGAAGAGGAGGAGGGATAATAAGGGAAGGAGTGTGAAGTGGAGAATGAGGAAGACGTGGATGAGGAAGTAATATCTGGACATTTTCTCCTGCAGTAGACGTGCTCTTCATACAGCAGTGTGAAGCTCCTCTACGTTATAGGTTACAGTGAAACAGCGAGCGTTCCTCTCATTCTTCCTCTTTTCCTAAAAACCTGGTGTGGGTTTAATCCCCGGTTCCAGCGTGAGGAAAACAAAAACACTCGCTGAAATCTCGCCAGAATGTTCCACTGGGATTTCTGCTGTGCTGTGATTGGCTGTGGCCCAAAGTTCCGTCACTGTTCCAATGAAAATCCTAGAACTCTCTCTCTCTCTCTCTCACACACACACACACACACACACACGTTCAGCTTTCTCTCTGAGGACACAGGACCCTGGTGCAGATTCACTGGATCGCATATCTGGAACTTTCTCATTTCTATAAAAATGTCTCATTCTACTCTCGTTTGCATCCCACAACCTCTTGTCCTGTCTTACTTCCCTGGAATGTTCTTGTTTTGTTCTAGTGGAATCTCATGCGGTTCTAGACCATTAACCTGTGGCAAGTAATCAAGTCTGATTTTCTGGATCATGCTGAGACTAGAGAATTCAATAAAGACCGCCTTCTTTTACAGAACAACCAATCACAACTCATCAGCCTCTGAGCCTACACATGTCAACCACTGTTAAAAATAAACTTTTTAATATTTGGAAAAGTTTTATTGTTGCAATGTGTAAAAAAAAAAATTCTATAAATAATATATATTTTTTAACTCCTAAACCGCACGCCCATAAAACTGTACAAAAAAGAGCAGTGTGTATGTATGTGTGTGTGTGTGTGTGTGTGTGTGTGTGTATGTATGTGTGTGTGTGTGTGTTGTACCATTTCTACCCACATCATCACTACTAACATCCAAACTACTGACATCATCACTACTGACATCATTACTAAAGACATCGTTACTACTGACAGTAATTACAGCATATCTACTGACATCATTACTACTTACATCATCAGTAATAACAGTATATCTACTGACATCATCACTACTGACACCATTACTACTGAAATCATTACTACTGACATCATCAGTAATAATAGTATATCTACTGACATCATCACTATTACCATCATCACTACTGACACCATTACTCCTGAAATCATTACTACTGACACCATCAGTAATAACAGTATATCTACTGACATCATAACTATTACCATCATCACTACTGACACCATTACTACTGACATCATCAGTAATAACAGTATATCTACTGACATCATCACTATTACCATCATCACTACTGACACCATTACTACTGAAATCATTACTACTGACACCATCAGTAATGACAGCATATCTACTGACATCATTACTATTAACATCATCAGTAATAATAGCATATCTACTGACATCATCACTAATGACATCATTCCTATTTCCATCATCACTGATATCATCTATAATGACATCATCACTTCTGACATCATTTCTACTGACTTCAACACTATTACCCTCGTCATCACCACTGACACCATCACTAGCAACGTAATCTCTACTACATCACTACCCACATCACCACTAATGACATCACTACTTTTATCACTACAATTGGCATAATCACTACTGACATAATCACACTGAGGAACACACACACACACATAAACCATCATCACTAATGACAGCATTTAAAACCAAATGCAAGCTTAGGGGTGATCGGGCATTCTCTGTAGCGGCACACAAATTGTGGAATGACCTACCTCGTGAGGCCACATCACTGAGGGTGTTTAAGTCCCATCCTTAAACTCACATGTTTTCTCTGGTGTTTAAACCAACATGAGCTGTTGATTTTATATATTCTGTTTGATTAGATGTTATTTTAATTATGTCTTTTTATATTATTTTATTATTTGTTTTTTTATATTATTATTTTATTTTATTATTTTATTATTTTATTATCTATGTGAAGCATTTTGGGGCGTTCTTGTTGTTAAAGTGCAATACAAATAAAGTTGAGTTGAGAGAGTTGAGAAGCATTATGAAGGACATCATCAGTACTGACAGCATATCTACTGACATCATCACTATTACCATCATCACTACTGAGATCATTCCTAATGACATCATCACTACCCACATCACCACTAATGATATTATCACTACTTTTATCACTACAATTGACATAATCACTACTGATATAATCACACTGAGGAATACACACACATACATTTGTAACATTTGCAACACACACAACACACAGATCACATGAAAACACAAAGGAAGCTGAACTGTAAGTCAGTGGAGTTACGATTGTATTGTTACAATACAATACACAGGTTTTGGTCCATAACACTCCTTACCAGAAGACAAAATTTAACATGTAGGCTAGTTTGTGTGGGTGCGTGTGTGTGTGTCTGAGTCATTCTGTATAAACCAAACTACCTTGAACATCATCTGTATTTTATCGTGCTAAGTTGTGTAGTTTATAACTATTATAACTACATTCACCACAGAGATGCTAACAAACTGCACACACACACACACACACACACACACACACACACACACACACACACACAAAGGAACGCTTTGAAATGTCATGATATTTATATTCCCCGTGTTTGATCTCTTTGGAGGAGGTCCATGCACCATTCTCATGCAAGTACAAGAGCTCTGATCATCACACACACACACACACACACACACACACTGATTCATACAGTACATGCACAAAGGTGTTTCAAAGGGAAAACAGAAAATGGATATAAAATAAAAAAGAGAGGTAGAGAGAGGAAAAATCTAACACACACACACACACACACAAAATGAAAGCAATAATAGAGATAAGTGACACAAGGCACAGAGAGGTTGTGATTAACTGAGGACGAACGATGAAAGAAAGGTGGAATTGGATCAGTGTAAAAGAAGAGTGTATTAAAGAAATTCATACCCCGGGATGAGGTGGTGTTTCTAGTGTGAGAAAAAGTTGGAAGTATTTCACAAAGGAACCAAAGGGTATTAGACAAAAGGAAAGATTGAAATAAACAAAAAAGAGAATAATATTAATTACAAAAATGATACATGTCTTTCCTTACATCTTAATTTTTATAAACATTTTTGTATAAGTCTTACATCAGAATGCTCTTTGTAGACTACAGTTCCCTTTCAAAGGCTACACTCGATGCTGCGTGAAAACTCTATGGGAACATTCGTGTTGCCGGTTGTGAAGCATTTGTGTATCAAACACGCCAAATTTTTGTTTATATAACCTTGGTCAGGTGATGTCATCTGATGAGACGCACCTGCAGGTTATAAATAGGAGTAAACCGGAAACATTCCTCAGATCTTTTTGTCTTCATTACAGCCTAGTTGTGTTTGCGTGTCTGTGTTTAAATGAGCAAAAATAAGAAAGTGTTTAACTCACCGATATGGCAGAGTTTTAAACGAGATGTCCCTCCGCGTGTGATAATACATAACGCAGGGCGATCTCTACACTTACTGCTTCAATTAAAGTTCTTCGCGCGGCTCGCATTTCTTGAGAAGCTTTGAGCCGCGGCGCATTCCTGAGGCTTACGCATGAATCTGGCAGGTGTGCGGGAGACGGATTCCCTCCTTTCTCTCACGCCCTCACCGGATCGGGAAATTCCTCCGTCCGCTCTCAAGCGCACCCTGGCGCTTCTTGTGAATGGGCAAGGATGGACATCCTCTCTCGCTTCCGCGGAGATGGAAATAGCCTCCAAACACTTGACATTAGACGGCAGGTTCTGTCGGGTGGCCGGGGGGGCGGAGCCCCAATGACGCTCTCTCCCTTTTATTATTCATACCGTTTTTTCCATGCCATCGACTTATTTATTTATTTAAATATAGTTGATGTGGAAGCGCGGGGTTATATGATGACGCCCAGATAGAAGAGACGCTTCCAGGCTATCTCTCTCCTGGGACATCACGCGAGGCGTGAAACACACAAGGAGAGTGTTTTTGAGCCGGGCACCCCCTCGTAAAGATTGGGGTGCGGCACGCAAAGAGGTCGGACTGGCATATTGTCTTCTTTCCTGTTCAGAGGACAACATATTTGGGTGTCACATGGGATTCGATCGTAAGGCGGGCACAGCTGTCTCCCGCTCGTGTCGAATCCATTCTCAACACCCTCAAGGAAATCAAGCTAGACCAGAAAGTGACTGTTCATCACTTTCAGAGATCTTAGCTCTCATGGCACCTGCATCCATGGTGACACCTTTGGGCCTCTGCACATGAGACCATTTCAGTTGTGGCTAAGAACCAGGGGATTTCACTCGAGGGCCAATCTCCAATAAGGGTTACGTGCCAGGGGCTTCATACCCTTTCTATGTGGTTCAGACACGGTTTCTGACTCTGGGTCCCACTCTAAGTCCGTCTTGTCGTTGCAAGATGCTAACGACAGATGCTTCCCTCATGGGCTGGCCAGCCCGAGGGAGCTGGACAGGTCATCTACTCTCGTGGCACATCAATTGCCTTGAAATGATGGCTCTATTTCTGGCCCTAAAGCACTTAATTAAGACTATTCTAAGTGCTAGGGCTCCCTCCACTAGAAGAGCTTATGCCCTCAAATGGAATGTATTTGAAAGTTGGTGCATGACAAAACATGTAGACCCAGTCCACTGCCGAATTGTTTCAGTGCTGGAGTTTCTGCAGGAAAAGTTGTCCTCAGGCTTGTGCCCTAGTACCCTCAGAACGTACGTAGCCGCTATTTCAGCCTGCCACATTCTGATTGATGGGGTTTCCGTGGGAAAGCACCCTTTAGTTGCCCGTTTCATTCGTGGAGCTAAACGGTTGAGGCCACCCATTAGAGCCACTGTCCCTTCGTGGGATTTATCTATCATGCTCGAAGGTCTAATTGACACCCCTTTCGAACCACTAGAGTCAGCGCCTGTCAGGATTCTGACCATTAAGATGGTTTTTCTGATGGCCTGAAGAGAATTGGAGATCTGCACACCTTGTCCGTCACTACACAGACCTGGTCACACTGGGTGAGAGATGCTATTGCCCTCTCCTATGAGGCACGTGGGCTCACTTCGCCTCTAGGAATTATGGGTCATTCAACCAGGGGGATCGCCTCATCTATTGCGCTGGCAAGAGGTATTCCCCTGCAGCAAGTGTGACATGACACATGACATGACATAGTATATATATATATACAGTAGTAACAAAGATGGACTCAATAAGGTGGTAAGTATAAGAGATGAGTAAGTTTATTGAAAAGATTAGAAACCACGGCAGGACGTGAGATGGAGTTCTTTGGCAGGTGAGTAGTAATCCTTAAATAACTTTGACTAGATGGGTGACGAGAACTAGCAGCCCATTTACTTTTTCTTTTGCCGGAACAATGATCGTCGAGGAATCCACGCCGAAGATACAGAGAAATGACAACAGCGTCACATCACGGAAACACAAAGATTATGAGTTGGAGAATCGACTAGATCACATCTGGAAACAAAGAACACATGTAAGTAGTAAGGTAAGAATTCACTTCTTATGTGATCACCAGGGGATGGGTCCACTTTCGTAGTTACGAGGACATACACTGACTGAAGCATGGTGTGGGGTTTTATGTGCTTGTGGTTGATTGGTGACAGGTGACAGTGATTAGCACTCAGGAGATAAAGCGCATTGTGTTTGCAGTTCAGAGCACCCAGGCACCCAGGATCTTACCTCAGGACCATAGGGGGCGCTTCCTATTCAGAGCCAGACTCTGTGGAAGGAACAAAAGGGTCTTGATATCTTTTTAACTGTGAGACGTGAAAGGTAGGGTGAATGCGGTAGTGTGATGGTAATTTTAACCTGTATGTTAACAAATTGATCTGCTCCAGGACTTCGAAGGGACCGACATATCTGGGACTAAGCTTTTGGCAGGGCTGACACAGAGGTGCATGTCTCTAGTCAAGAGCCATCATTTATCCCCTAGTTTGTATGTTGGAGTGGTGGATCGATCAACATTCGTCTTGTGCCTACGTACAGTTCTCTGCAGATGTTGATATGCTTCCTCCAAGACTCTCTCACTCTCCCAGAACCAGTGGTCAACCGCAGGGAGGTCAGTTGGTTACCCATTTCAGGGGAATAACGGAGGCTGTAACCAAGTATGCACTGGAAGGGAGTGAGACCAATGGTAGGGTGACGAAGAGAGTTCTGAACATACTCAACCCAGCCCAGGAACTGGTTCCAGGAGTTCTGGTGACCATGGCAGAAGGTACAGAGGAATCAGATCTTTGATAATGTTTCCGTATCTTTCGTTCCGTCTGTCCATTCGTTTGAGGGAGATATCCTTAGGATAGACTTACGGTCACACCTAGGAGGTGAAAGAACGCTCAACAGACTCGTGAGTTAAACTGAGGACCCCGATCCTCCGGGATCCTGAAGTAGCGGAAGACCTTGTTAAGAAGTATTTCTGCAGTCTCCATAGCAGTTGGTAGGCCTCGACGAGGAAGCAGTCAACATCCCTTTGAGAGTCTATCCACTATGACTAGTATACAGGAGAGTGTGACCAAGGACGTTGAGGAATAGGCAGGGGAGTTATCTTCCCGGCAGGTAAGTGTCGAGGGGTCTTTGACATGGCACATTTCTCACATCCACTCACGTATCTATTCACGTCCCTTTCCATGTTGGGCCACCAGAAGGGGCGTTGATCATGCCGTATGGCATCACCAGATACTCGTAATGATCAGTAGGAGTCACAAAAGTCATCTTTCATTCATCTCCCTTTCCATGGGTAATGGATAACGAAACTTTACCGTAGCCTGATTTAGCGTGCGGAAATCAATACATGGCCTGAGTCCACCATCTTTCTTGGCCACGAAGAAAAAGCTAGATCCAGCAAGGGAAGTTGATGGACGAATATAACCTTGTTGAAGCGATATACTCCTCAACGGCCTTCCTTTCAGGGAGTGAAAGTGGATAGATGCATCTGCGGGACACTGGTTCACCAGGGAGCAGATCAATCGCATAGTCCCATGTCCAATGTGGTGGTAGTTGGGCCGCTTTCTTGAGGCAGAAGACAACAGTGAAAGAGGAATACTGAGGGGTAATTTCCACTGACTCTTTCTCTACGGTGCTCTCGATGGAAGTCGATTGAAGACCCAACACTCGAGGTTTCAATGGTAGATTTGGGAAGCAGTTATTTAAGACTTTGACTGAATGGGTGACAAGAACGAACAGTCCGTTTACTTTCTCTTTTGCCGGAACAATGAGCGTTGAGGAGTCCACACCGAAGATATAGAGAGACTACAACAGCGTCACACCACGGTAACACGGAGATTATGACCAGTGGTGTCAAAAGTATTCACATTCATTACTTGAGTAGAAGTATAGATACTAGGGTTCAAAAATACTTCTTTAGAAGTTGAAGTATCAACCCAACCTTTGTACTTAAGTAAAAGTTTAAAAGGGCGGCGCGGTGGTGTAGTGGTTAGCACTGTCGCCTTGCACCTCCAGGGTCTGGGTTCGATTCCCCGGCCAGGCTCGATTCCTGTCTCTGTGTGCATGGAGTTTGCATGTTCTCCCCGTGCTTGGTGGGTTTCCTCCGGGTACTCCGGTTTCCTCCCACAGTCCAAAGACATGCAGATTAGGCTAATTGGCGTTCCCAAATTGACCATAGTGTGTGAATGAGTGTGTGTGTGTGAGTGTGTGCTCTGCGATGGATTGGCACGCTGTCCAGGGTGTACACTGCCTCGTGCCCAGAGTCTCCTGGGATAGGCTCCAGGTCCCCGCGACCCTAAATACAGGATAAAGCGGTGTAGAAGATGAATGAATGAATGAAAAAGTGTAAAAGTACTGGTTTCAAAACTACTTAAAGTATAAAAGTAAAAGTACAGTGAGGGGCAACAAAAGCATTAAGGTCTCGCTTTCTGGGGAGGGGTTGTGCGTTGTGCGCGTTTTTATCATGTGACCTATGGGTGCGGGCGTTGTGCGCATCCTTATGATGCGACCAAGAGGGGGGGTGCGCGTTCTGATCATAAAAGTAGAGTAACGAGGCTATTTTTCAAATGTAAGGAGTAGAAAGTACAGATAATTGCTTAAAAATGTAAGGAGTAGAAGTAAAAAGTCGGCTGAAAAATAATTACTCCAGTAATGTATAGATACCCAAAATTTCTACTTAAGTAAGGTAACGAAGTATTTGTACTTCGTTACTTGACACCTCTGATTATGACTCGGAGGATCGACTAGATGACGTCTGGAAACAAAGATCACAGGTAAGTAGTAAGGTAAGTATTCACTTCTTACATGATCAACAGGGAATGGGTCCACTTTCGAGCACGGACACTGACTGAAGCGTGATTCTTGTGGTTGATTGGTGACAGGTGACGGTGATTAGTTCTCAGGAGATAAAGCGCGTTGTGTTTCAGAGACATAAAAAAACAAAACAAATGGACAATCACTATACACTGCCTGGCCAAAAAAAGTTGCCATTTCAGAACGTTTGAATTAGTCGGCTGCATCAAGCAAAGAAAACAACCAAGGACATTTTAAATGATTGGAACTGCGTCAAGAACCCTTTAAAACATTATCAAAACCCTGTAGGGATACTGCTGAACCGCCCAGTCTGTGGAAGAAATTCAGTCTGAATCACCAGGTTATCACATCTATGGAATCTTTTCTGGACACACAGTGTGTGTGTGTGTGTGTGTGTGTTTGTGTGTGTATCTGTGTATCTGTGCGTGTGTGTGTGTGTGTGTGTGTTTGTGTGTGTATCTGTGCGTGTGTGTGTGTGTGTGCGTGTGTGTGTGTGTGTGTGTGTGTGTGTAATTAAAGCTAAAGGTGACTGAATGAAATCTTAGAGTGGAGCGGCTCCTTATTGCAAACAAATGTTTGTTCAGAGTCTCTCACTTCAGTAACAATCTCTTACAAATTCATTGTGAACTTGCATGTTTTATTTTTTAGTAAAACACTTGTTATGTTCCTGAGAAAAGAAGAAAAGCCTGACCTTGACCCCCATGTGCTGTCCTACTACAGGCAAATATAAAACCTGTCCTTCATGTCCAAGATCCAAGAAAAGAAAAGCTCATACCTACAGTACTGTGCAAAGGTCTTACGGTTTACAAATTTTGTTATACTGTACATGTTTATTTTATAACTACATTATTAAGTCAGTACAAAAAAATCTGATTTCCAAACATTAGTATTCCAGCAAAAAACAGAAAGAAAGAAAACTCTTACAGGAAGATATCTGGAGGCGAGAAAAGAAAGCAGTGTATTATGTAAAAGAGCACTTTTCAGACAAAAAAAGTAAGAGAGAAAACTTCTGGGTTTTGCTGCATGAAAAAATAAGCAGGTGCAACAAAGTCTTCAGAAGGACTGTGGCTGGTTCAAAAGGGTGTTCAGTAAAACTAAGCATCTTATTTCCTTATAAAACTGCACAAATTGGACCTGAGACTATACAGTACTTTAAGCTAAGGCTTGTCACACCAATTATTGACTTTCAAGGCTTTATTGTCACTTCAACCATATACAGTTAGTACACAGTGAAACGAAACAACGTTCCTCCAGGACCAAGGTGCTACATGCAACATACATTTACAACATAAATTAACTGAAGAACTAAAACTAGCTAACTAAGAGGCCTAGTTAGCTGGCTAGCAGAGACAAGACAGGACAAAGTGACCTGACAACATACATTTTTAAACAACATAAATTTATCAACATAAATTAACAAAAACTAACTAGCTAACCCAGAGACAACAGACAACATAAAGTGCAGGTGCAAATGTGCAAAAGAGCAACAAAGTGACGGTGTGGCAAATATAACAGAACATAATACTTTGTGGTGTTGAGGTGATGGGTTGAGGTCGTGCAGAACCAGTAAGCGTTCCTTAAAGTAGCAGCAATAATATTGTGCAAAAAAGAGCATTTACAGGTTGGTATGATAGTTTGGTGGTGTAGGTCAGTGTGTCTTAACTCTTAAATGTGAGTTAAGCTGAGTGATAATGTGTGTGTGTGTGTGTGTGTGTGTGTGCGCGTGTGTGTATCAGTCCAGTCCCTTTTTGTTGAGAACACGGATGGCTTGTGGAAAAAAGCTGTTGCACAGTCTGGAAGTGTGTCCGAATGCTACGGTACAGTTTCCAGATGGCAGGAGTGTGAAGAGTGTGTGAGAGGGGTGTGTCCGATCAGTCACAATGCTGGTGGCTTTGCGGATGCAGCGTGTGGTGTAGATGTCTTCAATAGAGGGGAGAGAGACCCCGATGATTTTCTGTGCTGTCCTCACTATCCGCTGTAGGGTCTTGCGGTCCGATCTGGCACAATTCCCAAACCAGACAGTGATGCAGCCACTCAGGATGCTCTCGATAGTTCCTCTATAGAAGGTGGTCAGGATCGGTGGTGGAAGCTGGGCCTTCCTCAGTCTTCTCAGAAAGAAGAGACGCTGTTGGGCTTTCTTGTGTAGGGAGCTGGTGTTGAGGGACCAGCTGAGGTCCTTCTCCAGGTGGACACCCAGGAATTTGGTGCTTTCGACTATCTCCACAGAGGAGACGTCGATGCTCAGCGGAGAATGGTCGCCTCGTGTCCTCCTAAAGTCAACAACCATCTCCTTTGTCTTGTCAACATTCAGAGACCGTTAGCCTCTGCACTTTCTCTCTGTACACTGACTCGTCGTTCTTGCTAATGAGACCCACCACGGTCGTGTCATCAGCGAACTTGATGATGTGATTCGAACTGTGTGTTGCTACACAGTCGTGAGTCAGCAGTGTGAACAGCAGGGGACTGAGCACACAGCCTTGTGGGGCCCCCGTGCTCAGTGTTGTGGCGCTGGAGGTGCAGTTCCCGATCCGTACTGACTGAGGCCTTCCGGTCAAAAAGTCCAGGATCCAGTTGCAGAGGGAGGTGTTCAGGCCCAACATGTTCAGCTTCCCAATCAGTTGTTGGGGGATGATAGTGTTGAATGCTGAGCTGAAATCTATGTACAGCATTCGTACGTATGTGTCCTTATTGTCCAAGTGTGTGAGGGCAAGATGGAGTGTAGTGGTGATGGCATCATCCGTTGAGTGGTTAGGATGGTACGCAAATTGCAGTGGGAAAAGTGAGGGAGGTAGCAGGGTCTTGATATGTCTCATGACGAGCCGCTCGAAGCACTTCCTGACGGTGGGTGTAAGTGCAACGGGACGGTAGTCATTGAGACAGGACACAGAAGACTTCTTGGGCACGGGAACGATGGTGGTGGCCTTGAAGCACGTGGGAACAACAGCGCTGCTCAGAGAGATGTTGAAGATGTCGGTAAGAACATCTGCCAGCTATTCAGCACATTCTCTGAGCACTCTGCCTGGGATGTTGTCTGGTCCAGCATCTTTACGTGGGTTGACTCTGCGTAGAGTTTTCCTCACATCAGCTGTAGTGAGACACCGCACCTGGTCGTTCGGAGGAGGGGTGTTCTTCCTCGCCGCCACGTCGTTCTGCCTGTCGAACCGAGCGTAGAAGTTGTTCAGCGCATCTGGGAGGGACCCGTCACCGTCACAGGCAGGTGATGTCGTTCTGTAGTTTGTGATGGCTTGTAAGCCCTGCCACATGCACTGTGTGTCGCCGCTGTCCTTGAAATGATCGTGGATTCTTTAGGCGTATGCGCGCTTCGCCTCTCTGATGGCCCGAGAAAGTTCGGCCCTTGCTCTTCTAAGCGCCACCTTATCACCCGCTTTGAAGGCAGAGTCTCGGGTCCTCAGAAGTGCACACACTTCCGCAGTAATCCTGGTTGGGTTGTGAGATGATGTTCATGGAGACAGTGACGTCATCGGTGCACTTGTTGATGTAGCTGGTCACTGATGACGTGTACTCCTCCAAGTCAGTTAAGTCGCCGTAAGTTGCAGCCTCCCTAAACATGATCCAGTCAGTGCTCTCGAAACAGTCCTGAAGAGCAGAGATGGCTCCTGCTGGCCAGGTTTTCACCTGCTTCAGAACCGGTTTTGAACACCTGACAAGTGGTCTGAATGCTGGAATTAGCATGACAGAGATGTGGTCTGAGTAGTCGAGGTGGGGGCGGGGCTCTGCCCGATATGCGCCGGGGATGTGTGTGTAAACAAGATCCAGCGTGTTTTCCCCTCTCGTTGCAAAGTCCACATACTGATGGAATCTAGGAAGCACTGACTTGAGATTTGCATGATTGAAATCTCCAGCAACAAGCGCTTCCTTAGCATTAGCGCTAGGTGGAATGTACACTCCGATAATGAAAACCGTGGTGAATTCAGTGGTAAATAAAAAGGTCTGCATCTAATAGTCACAAACTCCACCAGCACAGAGTTCTTGCACCATTTCGTGTTGATGTAAACACACAAACCGCCACGGCGCGTTTTACCGCACAGAGCTGCATTTCTGCCGGCGCGAAACGAGGCTATCCCGTCTAGCTGAATAATTCGTTCATTATTTACTGTTTTGTTTTTAGTTTTTTTTATGTAAAAGCTTTTATTTGAAGACATCCTAGCTCTACAGAAGTTATTTACACCACTGATCATAGTATTCTCCTTGATAGATTACAAAATGTTATACAATTTAAGAGAACCGCCATCTCCTGGCTCAGATATTATTTGACTCATCATTATTAGCTTGTTGATATAAATGGTTAGTATTGTACTGTAAGTGTACTAAAGTGGCGTTTGGTGTTCCACAGGGTTTGGTTTTAGGGCCACGGCAATGTCACTTAAATTCTTTACATGATTCCTCTGGGCAACATAATTTGTAAGCATGGCATTAGTTTCCACTGTTATGCTGATGACACACAGTTATATGTCTCAGAAAAGCCAGATGAGAAAAGCTAGCTTAATAAAGTTGAGCAGTAAAGTTCTGTTTCATCCAAAAAGAACCAGAAGATACGAGCATATCACCGCTATCTTTTCCCCTTTGCATTGGCTCCTTGTGAAATTTCACATAAATTTTAAAATACTACTTTTGACATATAAAGCATTAAATGGTCTCGTGCCGCAGTATCTAAGTGGACTGCTAGTGTCTTCCGATCCACCAAGACTACTTCAATCAAAGGATGTACTGTAGGCTGCTTTTCAGTACCACGTATTATGAAAACTACAGCAGGGGGCGGAGTTTTTTCTTAAAAAGCTCCAAAGTTATGGACTTCCAATTAATGTTCTCAGACTCTCAGACACAGTCTCATTGTTTAAGTCTAGGCTAAAAACCTATTTATTTAGCCAAGCATTTTTGTTAATAGATTTGCCTTAGGTAAAGGGGCAGATCTGGGAGACTCATGGACGTAGAGCATTATTGTGAACTGGTATGTTTAGATGCTGTCTTCCTCACTCTCATTGATTACTCATTTGTTGATGGTGAAGTTGTCGGTTGAAAGGATAAGACCTTATCTAATAATCTGTGTGTTCTAGATGTTTCTCTAAAGACTACAATTTTATACTCAAGTTTCATTCATTATACAGTGGATAAGTTTAGCTGGATGTTACAGACCTAAAGCTAAAGCTGTAATGGAATCAAATATTACTCTGATACTCCTACTGAAGATGCTTTAAATATACTTAGCACTGCTTATACTTTATACAATACAGTTATAAAAGAGTAATGATTTATAATCTCCTTTCACTAAAGATGAGGACGGGTTACCTTTTGAGTCCGGTTCCTCTTAAGGTTCCTTCCTCATCACTGAGGCCTCAGACTTGCTCATTAAGTATAAACGTTTATCTTTTTTTATCTCTAATTATGCATACATTCTTATGTGTATAAACTTGCTTTATAATACAGTAGGCCTATATACAGTACATAAAATGCAATTAAATAATACAGTTAATAGTGTATACTGTTCTTGGAAGATCATCCAGGATATTTATCTCTCTGCTGTATTTTACTTCTCTCTGGTTTCTCAACACTTTGGCATATTTAAGGAATATCTAACCTCTCCAGTGTGTTTCGCGCTGTGCGCCACTGTTCCTGTGTCAGTGTGTAGATCTCAGTGACCTATAAAATGTAAAATTCTGCCCTGAGGCAGGAGTCTATGCCGTCGCTCGCATGTTCAGTGTGTTATTCAGTGCTAATAAAGTGTTAGGGATGAGCCGTGGGGGGTCACGTGGAGAGCAAAGGATCCCTCATGAGTCGCTAAACTGCTTTAATAATAATATAAAAAAACCTACATTTCAGACACACTACATTACAGTGTTTATAAATCTCCCTGAGCTCTGCTTTAGTAATTTGCATATTTAAATATGCATATGAGGAGCTCAGGTAAATCGCATTGAGCTTTAATATTCACATGTTGAATAATCAACTGCACTCTTTCTACTGCATTCATCTAACTTTAATACAGCTAGTTTTACACTTCATACCCGAATTAAACTAACAAAAGGTTTCTAAATATTTTATTCAACAAAGTGAGACAGAAGAACTACTGAACATTTAGCAATAAATGTGTAACAAAGGGCAAACAAACCAGATGTTTCAGTGTAGAAACATATTTATATAGATCACTATTTGAGAGAAAGAGAAAAGAAAGAAAGAAAGAAAGAATGAAAGACAACAACCAAGAAACCAAATAACTAACCTAGCTAACTATAAAAGTAAATAAATCAAATAACTCTATAAGTGAAGAAAGAAAGGAAATAAGTTTGTTTTTCTTTTTCTTAGATTTCTCAATATTGTTTACAACGAAATTGAGTTTTTGTTTCACTGTAGAAATTTTTACACACACACACGCACGCACACACACACACACACACACACACACCTACTGCCTTACTATTTTTTTGGTTGTTAAAATTTTTAGAGCAAAGCAAAAACAGTGAAGACATTTTAAAAAAATTATGATTGTTTTTTAAACTTTAATAATATAAATATTTACAATAAAGTTAATTTTTATAAAACAAGGCCTTTAGTCCAGCCACATTTCACTGAAACAAATGGACAGACAGACAGACAGACAGACAGACAGATGGACAGACAGACAGACAGACAGACAGATGGACAGACAGACAGACAGACAGATGTATGTGTATGATAAAAGGTTACTGTAGACAAATAAACAGGCAGATGGGTGAAGGAAGAGAAAGACCTTGAAGCAGATACAAACAGATGGATGGACAAATAGACACACAGATGGACAGACAGGTAGATGAACAAATAAATGGACAGACAAAAGATTGGATGAATTAATACAAAGAGCATAAATTACACAGAGAAACAAACAGCTGGATAGACACTGGGATAAACAGGAAAAAAACAGGTAAAGGGATAAAAAAAAACACCCAGATGGACAAACAGATGCCTACAAAGACAGATGGATAGATGGACAAACAGATATACAGATTGATTGAGTAACAGACATATAACAGACATACAAGTGGACAGACATATAGCTTAATGGCATAACAGACAGATTGACAGACAAATGGACAGACGGACAGATGTATGGGTGTGAAGAGAGACTGAAGTTCCTTTATGGTTTATAAACAGACAGATGGACAGACAGATTAAAAAAGTGACAGATACCAACAAATGAGCAGACAGGTAGATGCATGAATAAATTAACAGACAGACAAAATATTAGATGAATTAATAGAAAGAACATAAATGACACACAGAGAAACAAACAGCTGGATAAACAATTAGATAGAGAGACAGAGAGACAGCCAGGCAAAAGGATAAAACAGACAGATATCTGCATAGACAGACAGACAGACAGACAAATGGACACAGATAGACAGACTGACAGACAGATGGGTGGGTGTAGAGAAGACTAAAGGTACTGTAAACAGATAAACAGGCAGATGGATGAAGAAAGTAAAAGACCTTAAATCAGATACCACCAGATGGATGGACAAACAGACACACAGATGGAAAGACAGGTAAACGAATGAATAAATGGACAGACATTAGAAGCTTAGATGGATTGGTAGAAAAACATAAATGACACACAGAGAAGCAAACAGCTGGATAAACTCTGGGAGAAACAGAGAGACAGACAGGTAGAGGGATACAAACAGACAGATACCATGCATGGACAGACAGAGACACTTATGGACAGATGTATTGACAGAGTAACAGACAGATAAACAGACAGACACACAGACATAAAGACAGATGGATGGATGGACAGACAGGCAGATGGTTAGATGGACAGACAGACTGGTGGGCAGACAGACAGACAGACAGACAGACATATGGTTGGGCAAACAGATAGACGAATGGACAGACAGGCAGACGGATGGAAAAACAGATTGACAGAGTAACAGACATATACGAGACACACAGATTGTCAGACATACAGATAAATATCAACACAGGCAAACTGACAGACTGTGTGTTTACGGACAGGGAGACAGACAGACAGACAGATGGATGGACAAACAGATAGGGACAAAGTAACAGACACACAGGTGGAGAGACGGACAAATAATGGCAAAACAACCAGACAGACAGATGGATAGACCGACCGACAGACACAGAGACAGATGGTTGGACAGACGGACAGACAAATGGATGAACAGATTGACAGAGTAACAGACACATAACAGGCACACAGATGGACAGGCATACAGACAGATGGATAGACAGACCGACAGACACACAGACAGATGGTTGGACGGACAGACAGATAAATGGATGGACAGATTGACAGGGTAACAGACAGATAACAGACACACAGTGAAGTGGCAGCACAGACATACAGACATACAGACAGATGGGTGGACAGGGAGACAGACAGACAGACAGGTATCGAGTGCACTCTTGTATGACGTCATTGTCAGAGACTTCCGGTCGGAGCGGGTGTTCGCGCTGTGGAGGCGGGAGCGGAGTGAAACTAGGCTCGTGTCTCTTTAAAGAGCGCTGAGTGTGTGTGTGTGTGTGTGTGTGAGTGCTGAAAAACAGAAAGCGCTGCTCGGTGTTTCAGGAACGGCAGAGTGAACTGTCTCTCTCTCTCTCTCTGTGTGTGTGTGTGTGTGTGTGTGTGTGTGCGGGGGATCTGCGGGGCTGCTGGAGGAGCTGCGGGGGCTTTGGGGGCTTTTTGGGGCAAAACAGATGGCGGGTGTTTTTCTCGCGCTGACCTGCTAAAACTTGCCCCCGTGTGTGTGTGTGTGCGTGTGTGTGTGTGTGTGTGTGTGTGTTTGGTTTCTCCTGGATCTCCTCTGGATGTGTGTGGATTCTCCTGGAGGATGTGTGTGTCCTGCCCGCGGTGTGTGTGTGCAGCTGGGTCAGGATTCTGAGGAGGGATGGTGCTTACACTGCGCTGCCTGCTGTCTGCAGTACACACACACACACACACACACACACTAATGGTGCGTTGAACAAAGTTGCGGAGCTGTAACGGAGCCCCGGGCTGGATGTTACACCTGTTCACGTCTGCGCGGCCATTTTGGATCTGGACAGCACACACACACACACACACACACACACACGCATGGATCAGCTGAGCGGGGGCGTGTGCGCGGTGCGCTGCTTCTCCGCGTCCAAGGTCACAGTGTAGCGGATTCACGCACAAACACGCACGGGAGCGCGCCGCATGGACGCGCGTGAGTTGCGGTGATCGCGCCGCGTTTTCCTCTTCTTCTCTCTCTCTCTCTCTCTCTCTCTCTCTCGCGCGCGCGCTGTGGATGGGAGATCAGGATCCAAAATGGAAGGGAAGAAAGTGAAGCCGCCGCGGAGGTCCCGCACGCACCGGGAGCGCGCGCGGCGGCGGGAGACGCGCGCAGAACCGAGTCCGGCTGAGCGCGAGCGCAGGGCCGCCGCCGCCGCCGCCGTCTCAACCGCTCCTCATGTCAACCCGACCGGCAGGAAACCCGCTCACTCCGCGTCCTCCTCCTCCTCCTCCTCCTCCTCATCTTCATCATCAGTGACATCTTCATCACCCATCATCTCCTCCTCAGTGTTCTCCTCCAGGAGGAGGAAGCGCCGCGTGTCCAACCCTCAGCCTGAGGAGGAGGAACACCAGGAGCAGGAGGAGGAGGAGGAGGACATCATTGATGGCTTTTCCATCACCAGCTTCTCCAGCCTGGAGGGTCTGCAGGTAAAAAAACAAAACATGCCTGGGAACTCTCTCTCTCTCTCTCTCTCTCTCTCTCTCTCTCTCACATACACACATGTACTGTACGCAAACACACACACACTTTTTAAATTGACACCCAATAACAGCACCGGGTCCGATGTTTGCTGAGGAGGTTCTGAGTAACCTGGAGCAGTCCGCAGTCCACAATAAGACCGTATGCTGGAATTTTGTGAAAAAAGTTTGGGAATTTCAGGGTCACATCGTTCCTGTTGGGGTTATTTACACTCCACGGACACACTGATGTCCCCCACGGAGTCCAGTGTCAGGCGGTCTATGAGCGCTCCTGTCCACAATCATCACTCACACACACATTACACACTATCAGCCAAAAACACACTACTGCTGCTGATTTCATTTTATTCTAGTTTATTATGTTATAAATATACAGTGATACTGAACATGTGCATGTCCAAAGAAGCTACTTCTGAAGTTTTTGCAATCGTGCTTCCCTAAACATTTCAGGTTGCTAACTAAAATGAAAAAGTGTTAAACTGTCTTACTTCAAACAATAATCATTTAAAATGAAAATTATACATATTTCTTTGAGTATTGATACTCTAGGGCTAACCCTAACCCTAACCCTATAAGCTTCTAGAACCATGTGACCTGGAAACATTGTTAATTAAAGCATTCAGTGCAAGATTAAGGATGTTTTCCCCAAAAAAATCTTTAGTGTCCGTAACCATCAAATTCATGTTTCAATATATTAACAATTTACTATTTTAGAATAATACACTTTTTCTGGTTTATTTCTTTTCAAGAATGATAGTTTCAGTTTCATCTGAATGATAATTAAGATCATTGAAAGATTTTAACTTAAAAAAGTTACAGGCACTGAAACATAAAAGGGCATGGAATTGTATTTAGCAAATTTGTTTCTTTTTATCTTATAAAACGTATAAATGTGTATGTATATTTACAAAAAACAAAAGCATGGATCAGGAGATAAGTATTAAGTATTAAGCGTTAAGTATTATGAAAAATGGTGTTTATATGAAAATTCACTTTTTCACGGAGGTGAGACACTTTTTAGCACCATTACAATGTTTTGGTCGTACACAAAAAAACTTTAGAAAAGTTGATTTCAGCAGATGTGATTTATGTGAAATTCATATTTCATATCACATATTTTCACACATACACACACACTTATTTTTTCAGCCTGAAGCTTCTACCTAATAGATGTTAGATAAACGTGTGATTGATTTGTGATCAGCAAACAGTTGTACAGCGAGTCTCGTTGTTTCCTCACGGTTCTATGCGTGTGTTGTCTGTGTGTGGGGATCCTTCGGGTTCTCCAGTTTCCTCCCAACTACGAAGAACATGCCCCCTAGGTGTGAGTGTGTGTGTGTGTGATGTCTGGCGTCCCGTCCCGGGTCTGTTACAGCCTGATTGTGATCGAGATGCTGACCTCTGCAGAACGTTCAGTACACAACACAATGTTCATGTGGAGGAGTCGGTAGCGTGCAGGAGCCTGAGAGCAGAAAATAGACAAGGAGAGTTTATCATAAGTGTGTGTTTCCTGCTCTGTCTCAGGAACATTATTCTTGTGCATTTTGTTGTAGTCCAGCCCTTTTTTTTTTTTAATAAGCCTCATTTTTTAACACTTACTTTTACTGTCATTTTATAATTTTTTTTTTATTTTTACCATATTTTATTTAATTATACTGCATGATTTATTTTAATGTATGAATTGTTTTAAATGGAATTTAATACCATTTAATATTGAATTATATTTAATAATATAATAATCAGTAACACCGTTTTTTTTACTCATCTAGCACTTCGCTTTTCTATTATTTAATAATTGCTTATTTATGAGCATTTTTATATTTTCTAATTATGTTAATATATTCAAATATTTTATTCATTTCAATTCTTTTTTATTATGTTTTTATTTACTATGATTTTGTTAATATTTAACCTATTTTAATTGATTAAATTATTCTTAAATTCATTAGTAATACATTTTAATATTTTTATAATATGTTATTATTAGGGTTGTTCCGATTCCGATACTGGTATCGGAAATGCTGCCAATACCACAAAAAATTCTGGCATCGGAATCGGCGAGTATTTGAGTCCACGTACCGATCCGATAACATTTTCCTAAACATAACCTATTTATGCCCGCTAGCTTTGCTAGCTTAGCTTACTTACAGAGTGTCACGGCGTGCGCCTGTGATGGGCGTGCGTCCAAATTGATATCGCTCCTCGCTCACTAGTTAGGCAGCCTCCCCCCCTTTAGGTATGTGAAGGAGCAGGGCCGCAGAATCAGGCAACGGCCCATGAGCTATCGGCGCTATAAAACACAGCGGGGAGTGTAGCTCGGGGTCTGACTGTTGGGAAACTGGACTTTGCGACGCGGTGGATTTTATGAGAGACGGTGGCACAAGAGCGGGGCGATGTGATGCGCCCCAGAGACTTTAAAAAGGGAGGCGCCTTCGATCTCCGCGAGAGGAGCGCGTGAACGAGCTGCGCGAGCTCCCGCAGCACCTTCACTTCCGCGTCGAGCCCGCCTTCACATCCCTGCCGCCGAAGTGGAAAAGGCCGCAGAGAGCCTTTAACCCTTTCCTTACCCATTTTTCTAAATAAATGACCCTTTTTCCTGTAAGACCTCGTAAGACCTCGTGTCCGTGTTTCATGCTGTCGCCGGTGCACTTAGGGTCGAACCCGTTACACAGGGCTAGTAGTATTTTACTTAAAAAAAGAAATTATATATATATATACACACACACACACACACACACTGTACAGATACACACCCAGGTATCGGATCAGTACTCGGTATCGGCCGATACCCTGAGCCCAAGTATCGGCATCGGAATCGGTATCGGGAGGGGAAAAATGGTATCGGAACATCTCTAGTTATTATTAGCTTATATCAATTACGTTATTATATGTACATGTATATATAGTTTATTATTATTTGATTTTTTTATTATTATTCAGGCTATATAATTTTATTTGTGACTTTATTTTGTTTAATTTATTTTATTTGTATGAAAGATGCTACATAAAAACAGCTTTTTGATTGATTGATTGATTGATTGATTGATTAATTTAATAATGAATTACACCTAGGGGGGATGATTGGGCCTGTGTTATATTAGTAAGTAAATAAGTAAGCTCGTATGTATATAATAATGTAAGAGATAAAGCAGTATGAGGATATAGAGTGCATCAAGTAGTGTGTAGGGCACACAGCACTATTTAATTCCTCTATAGTACCAACAGTGTGACTCTTGAGTCTCTTATATCACCACACTGGGCATATACTGTAGTGCACTATAGGAAGGGGCTAAAACTTACTGGACTGTTATAGTGTGTATAAAGACCACCTAGAACTTCTTAACTGGATAAATAGTGCACTGGCTAGGGTGTAGAAGCTGTTATGTGATTATTGGATATGCACTGTGTAGGGAGACTAAAGTCTCGCTTTTAATGACTATAGATTTTATTAACATCTTTAACCCACAGAACCGGGGCTAATGGGTATAAAAGTAATTCAGACTACCATGAAGTGCACTACAAGCAGGGTGCACAAATAGACATTACTCAATTCCTCACACAGTGCATGCTTACAGTATAAGGGTGTGTGAGAGTGCATCTGAATCTCTTAGCTAGATAAATAGTGCACTAGACTCAGGACAGACTTGTACTGGATGTAGAGTTCAGAAAGTATAGTGCACACGACAAAAAGAATGCACTTATATGTATATGGGGGTAGATAGCAAGGACAGGGTAGCGAATCTGAAACTGTCCTTCAATTAGTGCACTTGATTGTAGGTTGTAGAGGTTTAATATATAGGCTAGGAAGATGAATAGTAGTCAGTCTCTTATTGGACATATACAGTAGTTTGTGTGTGTGTGTGTGTGTGTGCGTGTGTTTGTAGTATTGTCCTTTATATTCTTTATATAGAAAGTCTGTAGTGGTATCCCACAAGGCTCGGTGATAGGGCATTTAGATTTAACTCTGTAACACAAACACACTTTTATAATCCAGAGGTGCATGCAGTGCCCTGGATGATGTATAAAAGTCTTGACTTTATCCCAATGGAGTGCACTTGTATTAGGGAGCATTAAAGTGAATTTAACCTGTCAGACAGTTGGATAATTAGTGCACTAGATACGGAGTAGTTCCCTTTCAGACCTGTAGTGTATATGCAGTTTACTGTGTAGAGTGAAAATCATAACGCGCTATAAGAAAAAAAAGGAAGCACTTTGTGTAAATATTCCACAGTACAGTGCAGTTCATGCAGTATGAGTTGATTCCCTGTGAGCTTATACAGTATATCCACAAGACTCAGATTTAGGTTATGTACAGTAGACATTACTCAGTTTGTGTACTTCACTACAATCTCAAGTAAATAAATAATGCAGTAGATAAAGTGTAGGCCCCTAGCTAACCTGAACTAAACGTATAGCTCACTATGTAGACTGAAATCGCAGTGCACTAGACAAATGAATACGCATATTTGTGTTCTTATGAATAGGGAGCCTCGCTATCTGACACACACACACACTCTCTGCATCACTTCGTATGTTGAATATTATCCTAAATTATATAGTGAGAATGGAATTAAGTCTCCTTACTCGGGGTATAGTGCACTACAAAGAGGAGAGAAGTGATGGAGGTTAAAAGCATTGCTTCATTCTTCTCTATACAATGCACATTTATAAAGTGCCTGAAAGTGAATCTAAATCTCTTAATTTGATCAGTAGTGCACTAGATAGGGGTGAAGGTATGTGAGATGTGTTTAGAGATGTGTGTGTGTGTCTGCTTTTAAATGGAATACTGAATCCTGATTGGTTCCTGGGAGACCACAAGGTCGGTATTGAGGCATATAATAACATCATTTATTAACACACAGGATCAGAAATGATGATGATGATGATGATGATGGGTTGCTGGCTCATGTTTATATAAGGGCATGAGAACCACAGGCTCTACCTGTACTTGTACCTGTACTTGTGCCTGTGCACTAGAAGCCTTAGGTAAGGTGTTAGGTAAGGTCTCTGTGAGGTAAGTGAGGACTCATTTGTAGATAACGTTACTGAAAGTCTTCATCGAGTTCTTTACGGTACATTACAGTGTGTAATTGTGTCATTGTGTTATATTGAGCATAAAGTGTCTTTAATAGAGTGTAGATATTGTTAGCGATTTCGCTAAGTAGTGCGTATAATATAGAGCATATTGAGCTGAAACATCAGTGCGGCTTCGAAGCGGTACACCGGGAAGCTTTGTTTGGAAATGTAGATTATTTAATTTGTGATGACCCACATCCAGTAGGGGAAAAAACTAATGAAGGAACAGAAATTATGAGAAAATACATTTTTGGAACTGGAATAATGTACATGTAAAGAGACTTTTTGTCAGGCTTGACTTTCTAATATATTTTAACTTTGTACAATCGTATCATATTTACATTGTAAGTGATTTCCAGGTACGGGAATCAGCTGGAATCAGTCTTCGGTTTTAGCGCTTTATCCTGTATTTAGTTTCGCGGGGGGCCTTGAGCCTAAGCGGGGATCTCCCAATACCATATCATCATGATACCTAGATCCCTATTTGATTTGAATGAAGACTGTATGTATCCTGGTTCGATATTACATTTATTGTTTTTTTAGATTGTGTTGCAATTCTAAACAGCTCCATACGTACATAATTTGCTCCTACCACACAGGACAATGTACATGTATATTTATGTGCTATTCTTGTAGGAAGTGCAACATTTTACCACCTTTGTAAATACAGTACTGCAGTACCTCAGCATACGGGTTTAATCTGTTTGGAGGAAACACATCGTCTGAAACACATCGTCCCATCGCAGATAATGTAAATGCAGATAATCCGTTCCAGCCACCCAAAAATATTACCGATATTACCAATTTCCAACATTATTTTTGCATATAAAAACAATCAAAACTTTTAGAAAAAACATGTAAATGAAGAAAAATATGAAATAAATAGACATTAAACCTCACTTAAGCTTAATTTTTTTATTCCTTTTGGCATCGGCTGCTTGAAAAACCAAACTAAAAGCGGCTCCATTTTCTTCTTGCGATCGTCCTCGATAACATTCTTGTGACCCGCGCGGCTACATCTTCACTAAATCATGCACAAAATGGCAAAAAAAAAAAAACACACTCCCTTCGCTTGACTTTCTGATGGAAGCCAGTTTTGAATGGATCCCGAACGTACGCGCGACTTAGCAGATGTTCAGTTCAGCTCGATTCATTTGCTTGTATGCTGAAAATGCTTCATATGTCGGGACAAATGTCGTACGAAATTCATGAGTCCGGCTGTTTGTGTGCTGAGGTGCTGCTGTATGTATGAATTAAAAATGTATTTTAAAAAAACAACGATTTTGAAGAATCACAATAATGAACTGAATTTCTTTCTTTTTTTTTTTTAAACTCCAGAGAATTTTACTGTGACGCTCACATTTGAAACTGTAGTAATTTATAAAGACAATATGAGGATGAGGATTAGGGATGAGGTATCAGCTGCAGGTGCGTCTATCTGAAGAGAAAAGCGTATTGTCGTGGCATCATATGTTTAATAAAGTGGCTTTTCTTGCTTATTTAATAACTGGGCGGAGTCACTGAGACATGGTGTGTGAATCTGTTATACTCTGTTTCACACCTTACCATACACACTACAGTCCCAGACGGTTCATGGTATTTTAGTGTACTTGAAAGCATTTTGAAGATCCTTTCATTTCCCATGTAGAGTAGATTTATAGCGCGTCTCAGCTGACTCGCGCTCCGGCACGTATAGCGCACCAGATTGGGTATACACGCCGTTATTTCATACACTCTGTAGTGAACGCGCAAAAAGAATGATGAACTGAATCCCAGCTGGCTCTTTATTCCTCACGCGGTGTTCACAGTGCCGAGCGACACAACCCCACACACATACACACACACACACACACACACACACACACACACACATGCTTGTCGTCTACATCTACAGACACACATGAGAATTTCTTAACTGGATGTATATTACTGAAAGTGTTCTACAGCAAGGCCACACGTCCTGATGATTCCTCATCCCGGTCCTGCGCTGTTACGGGTATCCAAGTTCCAAACGGTCACTAAAAACTCAGATGCCTAAAATTAAGTTAAACCTTATAAGCGTTATAAAAAAGGTTTCTTCTTCATCTGCGGGAAAATAAAGCTTGTTGAAGAAGTAGCAGAGATCGTTGGTGCCCCAGGTCCCTATACTGCTAATACCTGTTGATTTAGGGTCAGGAATCCGACAGTGATTAGCGTGTTGTTTAGTTCACATTTACGTAGTTAGAAAGAGATAAAAGAGAATAAAGTGGTGCCTCTGGTGAGGGTGTACAGTAGGTTGTACAGTTAGCTTGCGCTTATAATCTGCTAGCAATGCTAATATGAACCGTCGTGTGATGAAATGTGTGTATTGAGTCACTAAATGTCGAGTCACAGTTTTGTTTTGTTTTATTCTTTACAACTGAAGCTTAAAAATAAAATGCAGCTTTGTTTTTAAAAAATATATGTATTTTTAGAAAAACTGATAAAAAATGAACTGATTAAATAATTTAATGTTTATGATGACACTAATAAAAGCAATATTTTTAGCTTAATGTTAGTCAACATTGTTAAAGCTAGATTTCCACTACAGGAACCGTCTACCTGAAGAGAAGGTCTGAACCACAGTAATGTCATTTTGGCAGTGTGGGTGGGTGTGGGTGTGTGTGGGTGTGTGTGGGTGCGTGTGTGTGTGTGGGTGCTGGATGACACTGTGCGATTAATCATAGCGCGTGTCCCACTTTCTAGTCGTGAGTGTGTGATTGACGAGTCACTTCATCCTCATGTCCTGTGAGTTTCTAATCACATCTGTTTAATAACAGCAAATCAATGAATGTGTGTGTGTGTGTGTGTGTGTGTGTGTGTGTCGTATTAGCTATAAGTGTCATAACTTTGCTAATCTCTATTTGAACAGAGTTGTTATACACTGGAGTAATTTGAATACATCATATGAGATATTAATGTTTCCCTCAAGCTGTGTGTGTGTGTGTGTGTGTGTGTGTGTGTGTGTGTGTGTGTGTGTCAGCACTCCACTTTTGAACGGGGTTTGTGTCCCAGTTGTAGAAGTCATTATTGCGCTCCTTTATAGTGCACTAATACAGAGAGGACAATATGCCATGCCACAAATGGTTCCCATAAGAACATAAAGTGAACTAGGTAGTGTGTAGGGGTGTTTGTTACTGTATGTGTGTATATACTGTATGGGACACTTGCTGGTGGATAAAGTTCACATGTAGTGCACTTTTACAGAGACCAGTAAAAGTTTGGTGTATAACTTTGACTCGAACATCTGTGTTCTTTGCTGCTGTAGCACCACATGGGAGCGTCTGGGTTGTTTGGGAATATTTGACTTTTTGGGGAACATTTTAGTTGTTTGGGAATGTTTGGTATTTTCTGGGTTGTACAGGAATATCTGAGCTGTTTTGGCAATGTTTAAGTTGTTTTTGGAATGTCTGGGTGTTTGGAGAGATTAGAAATGTTTTGGTTGTTTGGGAATGTTTGTGTTGTTTGGGAATGTTTGTGTTGTTTGGGAATGTTGGGTTGAAACAGATCATGTAAGTTATTTATGGTTGTTTAAGATGAACACTTATATGTTTATTCGACACAGTGCACTGCACAGGGTTTAAGAGTCTTCTTAAAGTCTTTATATAAATACACGTATAAACACAACAAGACGTGAACTAATGGAATAAATCCAATAAAGTCTGTATTTCCACCCCAGCGAAAGTGTAGATGCTCAAATGTAGTGCACGAACACACCTGGTTCAACTCATTACAGTGCTGATGACCAGGTAACGAGCTGAATCTGCTCTGTGAGAGCTAGATGGTGCACAGACACACACACACACACACACACACACACACACACACACACACACACACACACACACACACGCCTTTAAATCCACTCCAGGGTCAGGGTTTGTAAGCATGTTGTATGTACGGGGTCTGGACTTTATATCCCCGCTATGTAAAGTCATATAGATCTGGGTGTCTTGGTTCAGATTTGCCTCACAACATTAAAGATACTTTTTGTTTTTTAATTAAAATGTACATTAGTTCACTATATATTTGAATTATTTAAGAAAAAAAGAAGACCACTTCCGGTTTTTTTGTTACTGAGGCTGGGGTTAGATTAAAGTGAAGCCCTGCATTAATTATGCATCTTAATAATGAAATTTACATTAGAAGGTCCTTAGAAGGATATTGAAACATATGTGTGTGTGTGTGTGTGTGTGTGTGTGCGTGTGTGTGTCTCCCATTAGTGCTGTAAAGTGCTGTAACTTTGCTAATCTCACTAAGAACAGAGACATTCAGCTGTTATACACAACACTGATTTTAATACTACACATCAAATGAGGAGTGTGTGCAAGTGTGTGTGGTAGGGGAATTGTGAACAGCCCTTTTCCCATTTGAAAGTAATAAATGGTGATGATAAAGTGGAGCACTTCTCCATGAGAGAGAGAGAGAGAGAGTGTGTGTGTGTGTGTGTGTGTGTGTGTGTGTGTGTGTCATTGCCGCAGGCATTCCTTTATATTTTATAGTTGAACAGCTGTAAAAATGTGCCGTCTGTCTTCTGTCTGTCTTTAATTTAAACGGAGCTGATGGAGAAAAAGCAACCACAGAAAATGAAGAAATAAACAAATACATTTAATTCTCATATTTAATAAAAGCATGAAATGAAATATTAACAAAGAGCAGAATAAGGCTTTAAGTTTCTGTTCTTTGTTAGCGACGTTAGCGTCTTACCCTGAATACAAAGCCGCATTATTCTCTGATCAGCGTCGCTCGCAGTAATGAGGAACATGCCTAATGCTTCATTCTTGCCTAAACTTTTCCTTTAATCTCTCCATTTTCCTCCTTCATGCTTAAGGAGTGTGTGATGTAAAAGGTGTTAAAGTCAGCAGCACAGTGCTGTGTGAGTGTTAATACTGAGTCAGTGGTGTTTATTGTGTAACACTGACCTTTAATGATGGATCATCACAACATAATGACCACGTCCCTGTGTTCAGTGTTCGCACTGTAACTCTCAGCACTGTTTATCAACATCTTTATTTAAAAAAAAAAAAAAACTAGAAAAAATAAAGCAAAAAAAAAAAAAACATGCAATTAGTAATAATAATAATGATGATAATTCACACCTGGGCACTTCTGAATCCTCCATTCTGATTGCTCAGGAGGCGTTTCATTTTCTAATTTTCTATTTTCTATTTAATTCATTAAATAATTTCAAATGTTTTCTATTTAATAATTTCTTCCTCACACACACAGACCCTCACTTTAAACACGTACCACATAATTTCACTTGTACCTCTTGGTATCCACTAGTCATAAAATGCTCAGGTGATACCACAGTAACAAGCTCACCAACGTTTGACAACCAGAGCCTGAGACGTACGCTGTTAATGTTAATGTTAATGTTCTCGTAATCAACCTGGCAACATTGTGAACGTATTTTTTTTACATACTTCTTTATATACTGTGTTACCAGAGCTTTCCAGTAGGGGGCACACTGGATAATTAAATCAGTCAGTTTTGAATAAATATAGCGACAATAAAGGAGCTTAGTTACCATGTCAACATTTAACATTTAAAAGTATTAATATCCCGCCAACTGTTATTGGCACCTCGTACAGGTGGCGGGTAAATGCGGACCTGGTCGCACAACGTGTCCTCAAAACTTTCTGCCGTTTTGGACACGCCTGCTGACTACACTGCCCCTACTGTTCGCATTAATTTCTGAGGACATGCACAAGCTACGCGCCAAACAAACGCAGATACGTGACTCAGTCATCATGTGGGCGTGTACTTGTAGTTACAAACAAGCATATTTCCAGCCTTACCGTAATATACTTCTACTTTTTAAAGAAATGTTTTACGTATAGCCCCAGTATAGCCCTGTCGCAGCTGTGAATCTGTACAGGAAGGGCTTCCTCCCTCTTTTCCACACACACACACACACACACACACACACACACACACAGGTTGAGAGCGGTGGGATTGTTCTCTCAGTGGCGTCTATGAAGGCAACAGATAACTGATCCAAATATAGAACTTCCTGTCTACAGACAGAAAGAGAGAGAAAGAGAGAGACCAGGCAGGGACATACAGACACTGACAAAGAGACAAAGGGAGAGACAGATAGACAGCAAGGAAGAGAGAGAAGAGGAAAAGGACAGTCACAACCAAGAAAAGAGAAAGTGAAAGACGCAGAGAGAGAGAGAGAGAGACTCTAAGAGTCAGTCAGAAAGAGAAAGAGCAAGATAGACAGATGGAGAGAAAGAGACAGACAAAAGAAGAGAGACAGACTGAGTAAGACAGTCAGACTTAGAGAGGCAGACAGATGAGAAGAGAGATAAATGGAATGGAAAGACACTGAGAGACAAATAGAAAGAGATAGACAGACAGAAATAAAGACAGATGGAAGAGTGATATAACCCTTTTAGACTCTTAAATAAGGAAGTTATATTTCCAGATATTTAGTAATATTAAAGTAAACTGAAATATTATTATTTATTGTTTAATAATAGTAATTTATGATAAAGTGTTAATGTGTATAATGTGGCTAGACTTCATCAGTTTAACAGTAAAACACTACAGTACAGAGCATTTAGGATTTGAACTGACTACACGAACATAAAGACGTTAAAGTGTGTAGCGCTCTTAAAGATAACATCGCTGTAGTTATTCTGAGTGGTTTATTGGTAATGACATTTTGTCTAGGCTTCTGATTGGCCCCCTGTTGATTAGGGACGCTCCACTTAACAGGGCGTTTTGCGTTTTCATGTGGACAAAGATATTTTAAAAACGTAGGTCGTGTGGGGACAGAATTATTTAAAAAAAACAAAAGATTTTAAAAATACCCGGCTACTTGTGGACATGGCCTCACTGTGTGTGTGTGTGTGTGTGTGTGTGTGTGTGTGTGTGTGTGTGTGTGTGTGTGTGTATATAATAATATATATATTAGCTAGCAGCTAATGCTAAGTCAAAGTCAAAGTCAAAGTCAAAGTCAACTTTATTGTCAATTCTGCTACATGTACAGTGCATACATATAGAGAATCGAAATTACGTTACTCTCGCCCTATTTACAAATAACACTGAAGAGGTAAAAAAAAAAAAAAAAAAAAAAAAAAAAAAAAAAAAAAAAAAGACTTAAATAACACAAACTTAGAAATGCAACAGAGGTGAGGTAATTTAGTTACTATCCTGCAAAAAGGGACAGTTAACAACACAGAACGGTACAGTGCAATTGGAATAGTGCAAGTGTGCTTATTTTAGTTGAAAAGAAAGTGACAAGTGACAACATAATGAGCTATATGAATCAGTAAACAAAATGGGAAATAAATCCAGTGAGAACAAGGAATGTTGTTTTTTTTTTTTTTTTTTTTTTTTTTTTTCACCGGTTTGAGGTAGTGAAAGTACCAATGGTGCCTGGAGCACAAAGTGACAGGTGCAAGTGTATGTGTGAGTGAGTGTGTGAGTTATTGTGAGTGTTGTGTGTCTGAGAGCGCGTGTGTGTGTGTGTGTGTGTGAGGTTTTTGTGAGTGTTTGTCTGAGAGCGTGTGTGTGTGTGTGTGTGTGTGTGTGTGTGTGTGTGTGTGTGTGTGTGTGTGTGTGTGTGTGTGTGTGTGAGAGAGTGAGTGTGTGCGAGTGTGTGTGAAAAATGAAGGAGTCAGAGTATGACGGTTGGAGAGACCGAGGAGCACAGGGGAGGCAGAGCTGGAAGAGAGTTGAGCTTCCTGATCGCCTGATGGATGAAGCTGTTCTTCAGTCTGCTTGTCCTGGCTTGGAGACTCCTTAGTCTCCTCCCTGATGGTAGCAGACTAAAGAAGCTCTGAGACGGGTGGGTAGGGTCACGGGCAATGTTGATTGCTTTTCGTGTGAGGCGGGTGTTGTAAATGTCCAGGAGGGGGGGGAGAGAGACACCAACGATCTTCTCAGCTGCTCTCACTATGCGCTGGAGAGTTTTCTGGCAGGACGCATTGCAGGCGCCGTACCACACAGTGATGCAGCTGGTCAGGATGCTCTCAATGGTGCCTCTGTAGAAGGTGCGCATGATGGGTGTCGGGGCTCCGGTTCTTCTCAGCTTACGGAGAAAGTAGAGACGCTGTTGAGCTTTCTTAGCTAGTGCTGCAGTGTTGATGGACCAGGAGAGATCTTCCGTCATGTGCACACCCAGAAACTTGGTGCTCCTTACCCTCTCCACGATCGCACCATTGATGGACAGCGGAGAGTGTTGGGTGTAAGTTCTCCTGTAATCGACCACAATCTCTTTTGTCTTTTCCACGTTCAGGGAGAGATTGTTGACTGTGCACCACCTGGCCAGGCAGCTCACCTCGTTCCTGTAGTTAGTCTCATCATTGTTGCTAATGAGACCCACCACAGTCGTGTCGTCCGCAAACTTGATGAAGAGGTTGGAGTTGTGTGATGGTATGCAGTCGTGGGTCAGCAGCGTGAAGAGGAGGGGGCTCAGCACACATCCTTGGGGGGCCCCAGTGTTCAGCATGATGGTACTGGAAGTGTTGTTGGCGACCCGCACTGCCTGAGGTCTGCCAGTCAGGAAGTCCAGCAGCCAGTTGCACAGAGGGGTGCTGATCCCCAGCTGTATCAGTTTATGAGTGAGCTGTTGTGGGATGATTGTGTTGAACGCTGAGCTGAAGTCGATGAACAGCATTCTAACATAGGAGTCTTTGTTTTCCAAGTGGGTGAGCGCTGAGTGGAGGGCCGTAGCAATGGCATCATCGGTTGAGCGATTGGACCGATAAGCAAACTGGAAGGGGTCCAGGGAGGGGGGGAGGGCAGTCTTGATCTGCTGCATGACTAGCCGTTCAAAGCACTTCATAATGATGGGAGTAAGTGCAACTGGGCGGAAGTCATTGAAACAGGAGGGAGATGTTTTCTTAGGTACTGGGATTATGGTGGTGGTTTTAAAGCATGTGGGGATAACAGCCTGACTCAGAGAGATGTTGAAAATGTCCGTAAAGACATTCGTGAGTTCCCCCGCACAGTCTCTCAATACTCGGCCCGGAATGTTGTCAGGACCCGGGGCCTTGCGCACGTTAATCCTGCGGAGGGATCTTCTCACGCTTTCTGAGGAAAGCGTCATCACTTGGTCGCCAGGCTGAGGTGGGTGTTTCTGTGTCGTGGTGCTGTTGTGGGTGTCAAAACGGGCAAAGAATGCATTCAGCTCATTCAGCAGAGAGATAGAGCTGTCACATGTCCTCTGTGGCGGCTTGTAATCAGTGAGGGTCTGTATCCCTTGCCACAGACTCCGTGTGTCTCTGCTGTCGTTGAAGCGATGGGCAACTCTCTTGGAGTACTGTCTCTTAGCCTTTTTGATGCTGCGAGACAGGTTGGCCCTAGCTGTCCTCAGGGCTGCTGCATCTCCAGATTTGAAGGCAGTGTTCCGTACCTTCATTAGTCTGTAGACCTCCCCTGTTAGCCACGGTTTTTGGTTAGCACGGACAGTGATGGTCTTTGTTACCGTTACATCATCAATGCACTTGTTGATGTAGGCAGTGACAGACTCTGTGTACTCCTGTAAGTCTGTGAGGTTGTTCTGAGTGGCAGCCTGTTTAAACACATCCCAGTCAGTGGTGCTAAAGCAGTCTTGGAGTGCCTCAGAAGACCCTTCCGGCCACACTTGTATCTGTTTGCAGACTGGTTTGGTGACTTTAACCAGTGGTCTGTATACAGGCATTAGCATGACAGTGATGTGGTCTGAGGCACCGAGGTGGGGGAGGGGTAGGGCTTTGTAAGCTCCTCTCTGAGTAGTGTAAACAAGGTCCAGTGTATTGTTTCCTCGTGTGGGAAAGTCTATGTGCTGTTGTATTTTTGGAAACACGTTTTTTAGGTCTGCATGATTAAAATCGCCAGCCAAGATGAGAAAAGCATCTGGATGAGCTGTCTGCTGCTCACTGATGAGCTGGTAAAGTTCATTTAGTGCCTCACTCCTTTTGTTATTGGAGTTGGGGGGTACATATACAGCCCCGATTAAAATAGCTGAATATTCCCTCGGTAGATAGAATGGTCGACACTTGATGATCATAATCTCCACCAGAGAAGAGCAGTACTTACAGACCACCACTGCATCGCGACACCACGCATCACTGATGTAAACACAAAGTCCGCCGCCCCGGGTTTTACCGCTCTCAGCGAGAGCTCTGTCCGCACGGTAGCATGTTAGCTGGTCGAGCTGAACGGCGCTATCCGGGATGTTATTGTTGAGCCATGTTTCAGTGAAAACAAAAACACAACAGTCTCTTACAGTCCTTAGGGTTGTGCGAAGAAGCTGAATATGGTCCAGTTTATTGTCCAAAGAGCGTACGTTAGCCAGTATAATGGTAGGAATAGCCGGCTTGTGTGGGTTAGCCGCTAGCCTAGCACGGACACCTCCGCGCTTTCCCCTCTTCTGCTTCCTTTCCCGCCGCCTGTGGCGCCTCCACTCTGGGCGGGGTGCCGGTGTGTGGGTCGGTGATGGCGAAGGCCTCCGGAGCAGACCGATGTCGCGCAGCTCATCCACGTTCGCTGGATTTAACTTAAAAACTGAGGATTTACCGATAACTAACAAAAGCTCTCGACTGTATGTGCGTTTTAAGACAGATGGACGAGTTAAAGACATGCAAAGACACTGCGACTTACAAGACAAAAAACACGAAAACACAGTTGTGTTGGGGGAGAGAGAAGCCGCAGCATGTACACGCGCCGCCATTATCTAGTATAATTAAGTATAAATACAGTGTAATTGTAGTTCTTGAGACTTAGCATTTTAACAACACACCTGAGGTAAATGGTGTTGTTCCAGGTAGTTCTGTAACATTTCCACTCTCACTCACATCGTGCCTGTATAACACCTGTATAAGTCTGGCCTGCAGCTAATGCTAAGTGTAAATAAGGTATAACTGTAGTTGTTGAGTCCATTCTTAGTAGTTTAACAACACATCTGAGGTAAATGTTAATGTTCTGGACAGTTGTATTTCCACTACATTTCCACTCTCAGCGTGTCTGAAAGTACATATAAGTCTGGCCTGCAGCTAATGCTAAGCATAAACACAATGTACTTGTAGCTGTTGGTCTTTTTTTTTTTTTTTAAACATTTTAACAACACATCTGAGGTAAATGTTAATGTTCTAGATCGTTCTGTAACAGTTCCACTCTCATTGTGCCTGTATAACATGTGTAAGCCTGACTAGCAGCTATGCTAAGTATAAATGCAGTGTAATTGTAGTTTCTGAGTCTTTTCCAATAATTTTAACAACACATCTGAGGTAAATGTTGTTAAATAGTTAAATGAAATTGTTTAATTGTTAGCTCAAAATGTTCAGTTTGTGTGTTTTCTGTGCTTTCAGCCTCTCTAGAGATGAGCATACCTTTCCTTACTAAAAAAACTTTCATGATTGTTTTTTATTCTTTGAAAATAATTAAAAGCTTATGATCGATCTCCAGTAACGTCTCTGCTCAGCTCAGTAGACGTCGTGGTACACTATAATTTATCACTGATTATCGACCTGCTAGCAATCTTTGCAGTAGTGTTTGTTTGTGTGTGTTAAGCAGTAAGTCTGTTAATATAGCTGTTAGCGCTGAACTAATGTCACTGTACAGTGTTTCCTGTCATATCTTATGCATAAACCTTATACTTAATTCCCTCCTCAACGAAACAGCGCCTTTTCTGAAGCACACACACACACACACACACACACACACACACACAGCCGGCGTTCTTGTGAGTGACTGTAATGGCCCTCAGTATGCTGATAAATCACACATACAGTAATAAGACCAATATTAGCCTCTGTGCGTGTGAGTGTGTGTGTGTGTGTGCGTGTGTGTGTTTTGCTTTGCAAATGTTTCTGGCTGTGAAAGCAATTAGTGTAACGGTCTTCCACATTCTTCTGGTGAATATTTATCTCCGTAGGGAAAAGCAGTCATTTTTGAGTAAAAATGCAGATACAGTTTATGGAAAACCCCCCAATAAACGTTAAAGCGGCAGTATGAAAAATCAGACAGGAGACATTAACGAGTCAGGAGAGAAAAATAAAAGCAAGCTGTATTAAACAGGTGACCCACATCAACCCCGAGTCTGGTGAGGATTATAATAATAATAATAATAATAATAAGGATAAGACATTCACTACGCATGGCACATCATATCATGTGATTAAAATGATTATTTTACAGATTTACTCTCCGTCATAAGGAACTGGAAGCTCCTATTTTTAACTCTACATCTTCAATTTGCTCCACATTTCCGCATTAAATACATTTTAAGTTTGTTTCATTGTTTATATAATCATTGTTTCATTGTTCGTCATTGTCATCATACTCTACCGTTCAAAAGTTTTAGATCACTTGCAAATATCTTTGATTTCAGAAAATAAATCACTAAACAAAAACAATCAGCCTGAAAAATGACCAATTAACAGCACCTCAGATTAGAGGCGTTATGAAGTCTTTTGCATATTCATATTGATGAAAACTGGCAGTCGGTTGTGAAGACAGCAATAGCAGTTCTACACTCATACTGTATTTTGAAGAATATATATATTTGTATCATTCATTCAACTCATAGTATCACACTCTAATTAGCTGAAAACACCTGCAAAGATTTCCTGAGCCTTTCCAGGGCCTCCAAGTCTAGTTCAGTGGGCTGATTGTTGACAGAGTGCTGTATCCAAGCACATTAATGTAAAGTTGAATAAAAGGGAGAAAATGTGGTGAGGAATGTGCACAAGTAACCGGGATAACTGCGGCCTTAATAGGATTGTGAAATGAAGACCATTCAAGAAATTTGGTGGAGATTCAGGAATCAGTGCTTCAAGAGCCACCACACATACAAGTATCCAGTACATGGGCTGCAACTGTCACATTCCTTGTGTCATACCACTTTTGAACGTCAGAGGTGCTAAGGATCCCCGCTGAGGTGCCTGAGCTAAGGATAAACAGGACTGGACTGTTGCTAATTGGGCCATCCTGTTTTCAGATGAAAATCAATTATTCATTTTTATATGGAAATCAAGTTGCCAGAGTCTGGAGGGAAAGGGGAGAGGCACAGAATCTAAGTAGCTTGAGGTCCAGTTTAAAGTTTGCACAGTCAGTGGTGGTTTGGGGATCCATGCCATCTGCTGCTGTTGGTCCATTGTGTTTTATCAGGTCAACGGTCAGTTTACCAGGAAGTTTTAGAGCACTTCATGCTTCCCACTGCTGACCAGCTTTATAGAGATGCTGATTTCATTTTCCAGCAAGACTTGATACCTGCTCACACTGTCAAAAGTACTAATACCTGGTTTAATTTGTTTTAAAATGTTTTGGATTTTTTCCCTGATTTTCTCCCTAATTTAGTCGTTTCCAATTCCTCCCCGTCACTAGGGGACACCCACATTATGCTACTACTACCATTCAGTCGGAAGGGCTGAAGATTATCACGTTTCCTCCAAACCACGTGACACCAGCCGACCACATATTTTCGAACTGCTTGCTCACACACCGCCGGGGGCGGCGTAACACATTTAGAAGACAGCGTTATCCACTCCTTCCGCGAGCTCACAGACGCCCCTGATTGGCTGTAGAGCCGTGATTAATGTAGGAGCGCTAAGTACCTCTCATCCCTAGATGCCTCTCATCTGCTAAATGCCTAAATGTAAATCTAAATGTAAATCCCTCCCCTCTGAGAGAGCTCGGCCGATCAGCTCGCTCTAGACCTCTGGCTGTGAGAGGTTACAGCATCACCCGGGAATCGAACTCCCGAGTCTATACTTTTCAGTAGTCCAACATTTCTGTGTTAAAAATCTTTCAAGTAATATGCTAATTTACTGAGATATTGCCATTTGTATTTTCATTAGCTGTAAGCCATAATCATCAAAATGAAAATAAATAAACACTTGAAATATATCAGTCTGTGTATAATGAATCTGTATAATATATGACTTTTTTAACCGAACTATTGAAATAAATAAACTTTGATTATATTCAAATTTTTTGAGATGAACCTATGGCTGCACGGTGGCTTACTGGTAAGCACTGTAGCCTTGCCCCTCCAGGTCCTGGGTTCAATTCCTACGTTGGGTTTGTTTGCATGGAGTTTGCATGTTCTCCCCGTGCTTGTTGGGTTTTCTCTGGTTCTCTGGTTTCCTCCTACAGTCCAAAAACATGCAGATTAGGCTAATAGGCGTTTCCAAATTGCCAAATATATACAGGTGTATATATACACTCACACAGTATATACTAAGGGAGAAAACGAAAACGAATCCTATGTAGGAAGTTATGGAGTCATTGGCTGGAGACTTGGACCAGATTGACCAATCAAAAATACAGTTACATCTCATCAGCCTAAAACCATCAACACAAGGACTTAAGATAAGGAAGATAAGAGAGCTCGTTGAGCTTGTTGTGTTACTGCAAGCTGTACTTACGAATACATTGCAATGGATGCACATGAATGAAAAAACATTTTTTAAACAAATTTATGCATGAAATACGCGGGACACAAATTTCACTGATCATATGTTTAAGACGTTATCAGATGTGTGATTTTACTGAAAGTGCTTCTGTGACTGGTTGTGAATGTGGGTTTTGTCAGACAGCTGCTCTCTCCTCAGTACTGCGGACCGTACAGACCTACTCTCACCCACGCTGACACACACAGTTAGTGTCATTAACCACTGGACAACACCTGGGACACGCCCACTCATACAGAAGTGCTGTTCCTGTTCATTATCAGCACTCGTATAACGCCTCTTGTCTAACCAGGTTACTCACTCAGAACTTTCGTATAATTATCGTTAACTCGCTGCTTTGGCAATGAATGACACTTTTCTGCTTTATTAGCCAAAGCTGCTATGTTTTTTTATTAGCAGCATTAGCATCTCTGAAAATACGATTAGCATCTCTGTGATACGATTCTTGTGCAATATTTCTTAGAGCTACAGTACAAAATAGAATACGTTTAGTGCACATGAGATTGTTTTTATTTATTGCTGTTTGACTTAAATGTGTTTATTGATTTATTCAGAATGTATTACATGTAAACTTACATTCACAATGTAAGTTTTTAAACTGTGATGTTTCGTTCTGATGACTGAAATATCAAATTCTAATTTCAAACTTAGATTTGATTTGTCACACAGTCAAACACGGTATGATATGCAGTAAAATGCTTATGAAATATGAATAAAAAATACTATTACTACTAGTAATAATAATGTAATAATGTAATTGTATTGTCGTATGTTTTGCCGTGCTACTCGTCCTATCGTGCCTGGTTATTTTTATGTCTATTAATGACATCATTGATGTCTCTGGAATAAAGATTACGGGAGAATGTCAGGCTGGAGTTTTTCTCAGTGTATCAGGTAAAATAAACTCTCGGCCTGTGCAGAAGAGCGAGGCGCAGTGTGTGTTTCGCTTTACAAATGACGCCGGCTGTGAAAGCAATTAGTGTAACAGTTTTTCAGATTCGGCTCTATAGTCCGACTGATACAGACAGATTAATGCTGAAACCTGGAGGGCAGGAGGCCTTTATCTCTCTCTCTCTCTCTCTCTCTCTCTCTCTCTCCATCTCTGTGTGTAAAAGCGAGATTGATTCAGTCACGAGCCGCAGGGTTTATCAGGATTTCATCAGCGCTTTATCACTCTGGCTCTGAATATGACTCCGGTGGCTCGCTAGATCTTTCTCTTTTGTGTTAAAAAGCTTTTTAGTAAAAGATCTATTATTACACGATGGCGCTGAGCTGAATGATTATATACAGACATCGATGAACATTATTAAAAATAATACACTGCCATTGTTTAAAAACATTAACATCTAAGCTTATGTTAGAGTTATTTACATTGAACATACAGTATTTAGTCACACACACCGATGGCTCCAGATCACTTGGAGATTATCCTGTGGGCGTGGCCTGGCCAGCTTTTTTTTTTTTAGAATTGGCACTATACTGTATATGTATATGTACATTATATAGCTGCTAAAGCTAACTAGTACCATGATTGGTTGTTTATGAGTTACATACATTCTCAGAGGAGATTAGCAAGCTAACTCTACTAGCTAACGATGAAACCGTGGTCGTGTTTGTGTGTGTCAGGTACTAAGCAGGTATTAAAAGCAGGTAGGAGCTACAGTAGTGTTGTGAGCAGGGAACTGATAACCACTGGACCACACGGCCAGAGGATCATTCTGAGGAACCGTCAGAGCCAGTCTGTTGGATTTGTTGCCTACCTGTTCCATCCCACTTCTTTGCAAATGTGTGTGTGTGTGTGTGTGTGTGTGTGTGTGTGTGTGTGTATGATGAAGAGACTCTATATTAACTCATGTCAGACTCTCTAATCACGTCTCCATGTTATTGCAGTGATGATGCACTCTGTTGTTGTGGAACAGTGTTGCTGCCTTGTTGATGTACATCAAAGACCTTCTTGGGATGATTTTTCCAACGTGATGTGTTGTAAGGTAGAACAGAATGTTGTAGAGATGTACTTTGATGCTCTATAAGTTCCTGTTTGTTTATTTTTATACAGCATTGGTGTTGCCCTGTTATTGCACGTGTATATATTGAAGAACCAGGTAGCTGATGTTGCTTGTTATTGTGGTGATGATGTACCGTGATATGAAATATTGTTATTTTTGTGGTGATGTACATCGGTGTGGTTGTTCTGGCGGTTATTATAACGGTGTTGAAGGATGTTGATGTGCTACGATGCTGTGATGGTGGACAGTCTTGCTGCCATGGTGATGCACTGTGATGTTGTTACATAATAGTACTGATGCTTTGCTAACATTTTGTGATATTGTTGAACAACCCTGTTGCCACGGTAATGTTCTGTGATGCTGTTGAACATTGTTGCCATGATGATGTACTATGTTGTTTATATTGTTTTTGTCCCGGTGATGTACCTACACTACCATGATGCTGTTGACAGTGTTGTTGCCATGGCTATGTACTGTGATGTTGTTGAAATGTAGTTGTTATGGTGATGTTTCCCTGAGAGTGCAGCTCTGATGTTGTAGAAGGCCGTGTGGTCGTTTTGTTCCCCACAATCACTGTAACTCTGTAAGATCTATCAGAAACACGCCGTAAAGCTGATATGGAGCCTGTAAAACAGGAAGTGAAGCGGCCTGGCGGCATGGTGTGTGTGTGTGTGTGTGTGTGTGTGTGTGTGTGTGTGTGTGTGTGTGTGTGTGTGTGTGGGGCTCAGCAGGCTGTTTATTGGTGCGGTAATGGGATCTGTGTCAGGAATTCATGCCAGGCGAAGAGTAAACGAGCTAACGCACATTCAGCTAAGCTACGGGATAAATAACAACCATTGTACAGAGAAGAATGCACAACAGGCTTTCTGTTTCTCCAACATCCACACGACAGAGCGAGCGAGGGAGAGAGAGAGGAAGAGAGAGTGAAGGGGATGGAAAAGAGAATGACACTAAAATGGAAAGAGAGAAGACAGACTGTAAGAGAGAGATAGAAGGACACACAGATGGAGGGAGAGAGAGAGAGAGAGAGAGAGACAGAGCGAGGCAGTGACAGGTTTAAAACCACAGGGAGGTTAATTAGCTTAATAGTGATTTTTCACATAATTAATCAAAATTTCTTCACTGTAGATGTAAAGTAGGCGGGGCTAATCTAGGGTAAAGCTTGCGTAATGTCCGCCTCCACAAATCCTCACGCTTCCTTTGCTGCACTCGTCCCTTCCCCAGCTCAGAGCCTGAGCAACTGACAGAACGCTAACCTAGCGGGGGAATGCTAAACTAGCAGGTAAAAGTAAGTAAACAGTGCTGATATTAATCAGCCTGGGAATCCCAGACAGAGGCCTGTCAATCAAGTGTTCACATTAGAATATTTGGCCGCGCCCACTAGAAGAGGTCCGTAGCAGTTTTCAGTACATTTACATACAAACTCAAAGTAAGATGTACACATTAATCTCTTTTGTGCTGACGTTTCCCATCATGCACCACAAAACACAAGGGGCGGGGCTTGCAGCAGACTGTCAAAAGTCTGTCTAATAGTTTCTGTTAATGAGTTGTGCATTAAAATGAAACACACACACACTCGCGCACGGAGCCTGTTAGCTAACACTGCTGGGTAAACTCGCGGCCTTGTTTAAATATTTATATGCAAGTGAACACCTTCAGGATTTTGTTAAAACGCTTGGTGTGATTATTTTAAAAACAGCTTCAGCTGTGTGAGTGTTTCTGCTCGAAATGAATTTTCCTCCTCGTTAAGCGGAAGTGCTCAGCTCTCAGGTGGAAAATCCTCTCAGATTAACAGAGCTGTTCATTACAGAGAGAGAGAGAGAGAGAAATAAAAGAAGTCAGTAACAGCACAGCCATCAGTTCCCTCTTACTGACTTCATTTCTCTCTCTCTCTCTCTCTCTCTCTCTCTCTCTCAGGACTGAACAAACAGTTTAAACTGCACATTAGCGTCGTGTGTTAATCTCACCGCTAGTCACAGAGCGACAGCGCTATTAGTGAGCATATGTTTTAAAGTCTACGGTGTACAGTAGGTGATACAGTGCTGAAACACTAGCTGTGTCCACACAGACGGTATTCCTTCAATCTGGTTCAAATCATTCTGATTCGAGATTCCAGTGTAACTCTTCACAGGAACTGTGATTAATCTACGAGAAATACAACATAAGAAGAAGGGATTGTTTTGTCCTGTTTTTAGGTTAGGTTCACTTGTTCTGATACCTAAAGTTCCACTCCTTATCTTTTCCTGATAAACCCCGCCTCCTGAGTTATGATTGGTTACAATAGCCTGAGATCAGGAGCCAGAGGGTGAAAGTCTGAATTAACACTAGAAGCGCTGCACCAGTGTCACCTACTTTTAATGCAATTCACCGGTCATTTGACCGCCTATTGTTTTGAATGGGAAGCTGTCGCTGACACACAATAAGCGCTAGATGACACTTTCACCCAAAGCAAATAGTTTAGCTACAAGATCAACTTGCACTTGAACAATGCGCCATTCATTCCCGCGTTGATAATCAGCGATATTTTATTTATATATATAATATATTATATATAAATAGAAATAAAATGTTTAATGGTACCAATCAAATCAGACTTCATAATTACTTTGAGTGTAATTCACAAATTTACTGAATATATTATGCTTGTATGTGTATACGTGTTTGCATGTGAATATATTATATACAGTAAGTATGTGTTTGTGCGCGCGTCTCATATGTGACATTCATATGAAATGCAATTCTTGATAATTGTTGATAAGTGTATGTTGATAAGTTCATAAGTGTATGGTGATAAGTGTATGTTGTCAAAGTATTTGTGGACATATATGTAATGATGTGGCTCGCGCGAGGGGCAGAGCCGCGCATAAACTGTTCAGAATGGGCAGATCCGCAGGCTGCTACCACGCGGAGTTCTGAACAGGCAAAGGCGCGGACATTTATACACGTGGTTGCCAGGCAACGCTGCCATCAGGCAATCAGCTTGAATGAGCCACACCTGGCAGCGTGTTTATATAAAGGGTCGGGATACCGCGATGAGCCGTGTGATCATTCGGTCGCACCGGTAAAAGGTGTCAGGGCCAAAGACAAAGCACGCTGAAGAAGACACAGGCAAAGCCCAAGCCTCTGTCTGTCTAAGACACCGGCGAGAAAGTGAGGGAGAGCGACACGCATAAGTTTAGCGCGCACTCTTGGGTTAAAGTGCACAAAGCACAAACTCTATTCTCGCTCTTCCTACTATAAATCCTACTATAAATAAAGGGCATAAGCCCCGAGAGGATCTTTAGTTTTTTGTTTTAGTTTCCAGAATCCCGTCCGTTCTCGCGTAGACGGCAGAGCTCTGTTTATTTTTTGTTTTCAGTTTTCTTTTGGTTTTCTTTGAAGTTTCTTAATTAATTATCCCACGCTATCTCCAAACGGAAATGTCTTCCCGTATCTGTCATAAGCACTCTCACAACAACTCCTATTTCACTGACCCCCTCTAAAGCCCTGCGTCAGGGCTCTTATAATCAGTAAAACATCCTGTAACAATATAATTAGGAGAAAAATGTAAATTAAGGATGTCTTGAAACAAACTTTTTATTCATTTGAACACGGTAAAGGTTGTTTCAATACAGCTTTATTAAATATAGAATATAGCAGACAGTATATGGCAAATGGTCACTGGAATAGCTGAAATGTGATTGTGAATTTATTTAACACACCTGTCCATAAATAAAAAGGAATATTTAAGCATATTCAAAATGTATTCCACTTAAACATTACAGATTAAAACAAGGAGAGTACAGTAGACGTGTAGACGTGCTGAGCTTCAGTTCGTTGTGATGTGGACAAAAGTTCTAGGAAGGAAACAGGTTTTGTTATTTTACAAAATCTGAATATATTCAGTAAATTTATGAATTACACTCAAAGTATCAAATCCAACTATGAAGTCTAATTTAATTTGTACCATTAAACATTTTATTTCTATTTATGTTTATGTTTCTATTTATGTTTATGTTTTGCTGGCGAAATACATTTTAGGCAGAGACGTCTGCTCGGTCTTTGATTAAAAAAAAATAATAATTTAAACCCCTCAATTCTGCAAATCCCCTCATCAGCGAAACCGGTTTGATAACTTCACACCTGTCGTGAATGAGAGGTGAGATGAGGGATTACAGTAAGTGTGGGTGCGCTTCACCTCGGAGCGCGCTGTCGCGTTGTATTCAAAGAATAGACTAATGTCATAATAGGGGCACTTTAACTTATAATTGGGAGTATATAACTATACAACAATTACTGCAATTACAAAAATCAAAATCATGTTTGCTTCAGCATTGGAAACAATGTTGTATTAGGCTAACTTTATTAAAGATTATACACGGGAATCTTTAAATTTGAACAGAAAATAACAGTGGGCCGGTAGGCACGTTATTTTTCATATAACTTAAACGACTGAATGAAGTTAAATATACACAATAAATTTATAATTGCGTTTGGTTTACATTTGAGCACTCGTGTAAATAGCTTTTTCATTATATATAATACCATATCATATATTTGTGTCTAATACTTTTTATGCATATTTTATACCATTACATGCAGTTTGTAATTTACTTGCGATTGTACTTTTAAAATGTAACCTATGTATACAGACAGTATAAGCATACTTACCTACTTCAGCAGTGAATGAGAAATTTGGTCGGTCTGGCTTTTAGACAAAGTTTTTATTTAATTAATTATCTTATTATAAATATGATTCTTCTCCTCTGTATTCTTCACGATAGGTGTGAATTTATCAAACTGTGTACTGTTGGCAAATACTGTAGTGGGGTTTAGATGAATGAAAAAGAGAGCAGACGTCTCTGCCTAAATTGATGATTGATGAATTGTGATGGCAATTAAATCAGACTTAACAGTTGGATTTGATACTTTTCTTTTTATTTACTGTATGCACAGTAGTTCATATAGCGTATATATTTGTTAATATAGCCTATATATTTCAGTAGCCTATATATTTTGTTTGTTGTACTTCTGGGGGGGGGGGGTATGGGGTCTGCATTTTTATCGATAAATCGCATGCATGTATCATCCTTTTGATCAACAATCCTTTTGTTAAGACTGCGCGTTGAATGAATTTTAAAGCATCTTTTTTAGGCCTAAATATTAATTTTTATTTATGGCCAGGTGTATTAGGAGAGTTTGTGTTTGTCCACGCGCGTGTCTCATACTGTAGGTGTGTATGCACGGAGAGTTTGTGTGTGTGTTTGTGACGTTATCTTCTCCTTCAAACGTGCTTCCAACGAACCCTGACCTCCAAACTCAGAAGGCTACGTAATAGCCGATAACTGCTCCTTTGATCTGCTGGTTACAGCGGGGCGCCGACTGCTGATCAGTGTTAAGTAGCCTGTACAAGCCAACATAAAAAAAAATCAAGATCAAAAAGCCGCACGGGCAAATCACTTTCACTTTGCAAAAGGCAGTGTTTATTGTTTAGTGTATATTTAAAGCTCAAAAACACAATAAAACAATATTGTTTTAGGCTAACATATAAATTTTTTGTATTCTTTGTTGTACTTCGTCTTTTTGCACACACGCGCGGGTGCGTTACAATAATAATAACAATAATAATAAATTCAGAGCACTACTACTACTACTAAGAATAATAACAATACTGAATGGAGAAAGCGCAGTTAAAGAAGTACCATCATTGAAGGAGAAGAAAATATAGAATAAATACATATCAGTATTTACAGTTTGAGCTCGACACGTTTATGAGCTCTGTCGCTTGCTGTCAATGGGCGCCTAAGAGAGAGAACACATTTTCAGCTTCAGTAGTATATCCTCAGGAGGGGTCATTACATTGTTTTAGTGAGAATTTCCCGGAAGCGAGTTCAGATCTAAATCGCTGCCTTCTCCATTTAAAGCAGTGTCACACTAAACAAACATTCGAGAAGTTCAGAAGCTTCAAATAGAATGAACGAACTAATGAATTTTATCAAAACATTATAAAATTAAGTAGAGCTAAATCCCTAAATCTCCTTATAAAATATTGCTGATTATCAACGCGGGAATGCGGGAATGAATGGAGAATTGTCGAATATATATATATATATATATATATATATATATATATATATATATATATATATATATATAAATAAACTGCATATATGGGATGAAACCTGAGATAGTTACATATACGCACTGAATGACGCATAGATAGTATATAGTATGTGCGATCCCTTGCGCCATCTGCTGAGAGAAATGAGAATCGCAGGTTGGAAAAGGCAGGAAACGTCATGCTGCCGTGCAGCAATTTCACGTAAATTAGAGCAAAATAGCTTTATACTGGCTTTTACTGGTGCGATTTTGAAAATGTAATCATGCTGGGTGATTAAGCTCACAGATCTAGGAAAGGTCATGAACGGAGGGTCCTGGAATTTGATCAAGTGTGAAGTATTAATTTATTTTCCCCCATTGCGGTCAAATGACCGGCTTCTAGTGTTAAAGACAGGAGAGAGAGAGAGAGAGAGAGAGAGTTTGTTCTCCTGAAGGTAACTTGTGCCCTCATCTGATGTTACCCTCCACCTGGGGCAAATGTGTTCCAAGGAACACCCCCGTTCGGACCAGGACAAGCCGACGTGTGCATAATTAGTTTTCAAGGATTAGTTACTGTTACTGTTCATGTAAACACGCAGAATTAAAATTCTGTCAGCTGATGATGTCATCATGTGGGCGGTACAGCAGCTGACCATTCAGCAGCTTTGCTTCCTTTACTTATCACAGACTACACACTGTACTATTTCTCTATCTGTTATAATCTCACACACACACTCATTAATTTATCTCTCTTTCTTATCTTTTACACCACTTTTACTTGATTTCACGCCTCTTTTTACTTCATTCTCATTTTTATTTTCATAGTCTCTAATTTGTTCCTTTCTTTATTTCTTCATTTCTCTTTTCTTCCATTTTTCCCATCCTATCTTTCTGTTCTCCCTAATTTAGTCGTGTCCAATTCCTCCCTGTCACTAGGGGGCTCCACATTAAGGCTGCTACTACCACTCAGTCGGGAGGGCCAAAGACTATCACATGTTTCCTCCGAACCACGTGATGCCAGCCAACCGCATATTTCCTGCTCGCTCACGCTCCGTTGAGGGCGGAGTAACACACTCGGAGGACAGCGCTATCCGTTCCTTCCGCTTGTGCCTGATTGGCTGTAGAGCCGTGATTAATGTGGGAGCATGAAGTACCTCTCATCCCTCCCCTCTGAGAGAGCTCGGCCAATCAGCTCTCTCTAGACCTCCGGCTGCGAGAGGTTACAGCATCACCCGGGAACCGAAGCAGCGATCTCCGGGTGATAGGGCGAGCACTTTACCACTGCGCCACTCGGAAGCCCCTTCTTCATTTTTTACTTCCTTTTTTCTTCCTTCCTTTTTCCTCCCCTTCTTCCTTCCTTCCTATTTATACCCCTTGATCATGTCATCTATTCTTTTTTTATTCTCAGCTTCGTCCTTTCATTCTGTCTTTTGTTTCTTTCTTTCTCTTTTTCTTTCTTAGTCTCTTTGTCTGTATATTCATAGTCTTGTCTCCACCTCATTCTTCCTTTCTCTTTATTTGTTTTTTCTCTCTTTCTTTCTATATATAGCTCTCTCCCTCTCTCGCTCTCCCTTTGTCTCTCTGACTCTCTTTATTCTCTCTCTGTGGTGAAACTGCGGTGGGTCTGAGAAACAGCCTGTCAAAGCTAATCAGAGTGTTAGCGTGTTGCTAAAAACAGCAGCGCTGCTGTCTGACACACACTCACACACACACATGCAGACACATACACACATGTGTCACTGTGTTCATGATTAAAACCAAACCCAGCTCTGATTTCAGTGTCTTTTAGGCTTGCAGTGCAGCATTAATACACACACACACACACACACACACACACACACACACACACATACACACACTCTGAACACTTGAACACGTCATAACATCATTATGCCACAGTAAAGAGGTGTGAGATTGAGGTTACACCATGATTTACACACACACACACACACACACACACACACACACACACACACACATAGACAAAGTTGCTTATATATACACTTTAATTACTTACAAGTAATTAAGGCTGTAGTACAGTAGTCATAAAAATTATAAAAAGAATTATACAGCAGTTAGATCTGAGCGAGTGATCTGATTGGACGAGAGACGTTATTCCACGAGTGCAGACAGTAACAGCACTGTGATGTGTGACTGTATGTATGAGTGGGCGTGTCCCAGGTGTTGTCCAGTGGTTAATGACACTAACTGTGTGTCTCGGCGTGGGTGAGAGTAGGTCTGTACGGTCCGCAGTACTGAGGAGAGAGCAGCTGCCTGACAAAACCCTCATTCACACCCAGACACAGAAGCACTTTCAGTAAGAACACACACCTGATAACGTTATGTAACGTCTTAAACAACACGCCGTCTCTGAACTAATCACTTCTAAGTCGTTCTGAATCGCCTCTGAACCGTCCGTGTCGTTCTGTTTGGTACTTGGTGTGTGGAACAAGAGATTGTACACCCTACATAGTGCACTAGCTTTCCATTTAGCGCTATTTGGGATTCGACTCCAGAACCCAGACGTTAACGGAGCTGATATTCTAAAGTGGAAAACGTGAAAATATAAAGTAGAGCTGCACAATTAGTTGGAAAAAAAAAATATATATATATATATATCAGGATCTTGATTCACACACACATGCGATATCATTTCTGAATGACTGTGATTCACCTGTGTGTGTTTGCATTTATATCACTC
>CM060122.1:34339429-34381929 GCA_030522415.1 Channallabes apus
GTGTGTGTGTGTGTGTGTGTGTGTGTGTGTGTGAAAGACATAGGAAGAGAGAAAACAGAAACACTTCATCACTAGATGAAGAGAAAGAGAGCACTTATTTTTAAAAAGCTATTGACCTTTTGACTCTGAGAGAAAGGGAGGATGTGTGTGTGTGTGTGTGTGAGAGAGAGAGAGAGAAACTAAGCTATTTTTTAGACTAGCATCCTGAGAGCTGGAGCTGTACAAACATGCCTCTCCTCTGCAGGAAGCAAATGGATCATTTCACACACACACACACACACACACTGCACTATACAGAATAATTAAATAGTTAATAAGCCTCTTGTATATTAAACAAACTAAACTACAAACTAGTCTTAAGCTGTGACTTTGCTGTGTTGCCGGGTTGAAAACCTAAACATTAAAAGGCTAAATTAGCATAAAAAGGCTTCTTCTTCTTCTTCTTCTTCTTTGTTGTTCTTTGGCGGCTGGCAGCCAATTTATAGGTGCAATACCGCCACCTTCTGGACTGGAGTGTGGATCATCAGATTGACAGTAAACAAAAAAAATGTATTCAAGTTAGATTCTTAGATTCTATCGACTGGCCAGTTTTGTTTTGGTGATTAAACAGACTTCTATATATATGGTTTATCTGATTTCCTGTCTTTCTTTGTTGTAACTTTTACAGTTTGTTAATACAGTGGCTTGCAAAAGTATTCGACCCCCTTGAACTTTTCCACATTTTGTCACATTACAGCCACGAACATGAATAAATTTTATTGGAATTCCACGTGAAAGACCAATACAAAGTGGTGTACATGCGAGAAGTGGAACAAAATCATACATGATTCCAAACATTTTTTACAAATAAATAACTGCAAAGTGGGGTGTGCGTAATTATTCAGCCCCCTTTGGTCTGAGTGCAGTCAGTTGCCCATAGACATTGCCTGATGAGTGCTAATGACTAAATAGAGTGCACCTGTGTGTAATCTAATGTCAGTACAAATACAGCTGCTCTGTGACGGCCTCAGAGGTTGTCTAAGAGAATATTGGGAGCAACAACACCATGAAGTCCAAAGAACACACCAGACAGGTCAGGGATAAAGTTATTGAGAAATTTAAAGCAGGCTTAGGCTACAAAAAGATTTCCAAAGCCTTGAACATCCCACGGAGCCACTGTTCAAGCCATCATTCAGAAATGGAAGGAGTATGGCACAACTGTAAACCTACCAAGACAAGGCCGTCCACCTAAACTCACAGGCCGAACAAGGAGAGCGCTGATCAGAAATGCAGCCGAGAGGCCCATGGTGACTCTGGACGAGCTGCAGAGATCTACAGCTCAGGTGGGGGAATCTGTCCATAGGACAACTATTAGTCGTGCACTGCACAAAGTTGGCCTTTATGGAAGAGTGGCAAGAAGAAAGCCATAGTTAACAGAAAACCATAAGAAGAAGAAGGTGCTCTGGTCAGATGAGACCAAAATGGAACTTTTTGGCCAAAATGCAAAACGCTATGTGTGGCGGAAAACTAACACTGCACATCACTTTGAACACACCGTCCCCACTGTCAAATATGGTGGTGGCAGCATCATGCTCTGGGGGTGCTTCTCTTCAGCAGGGACAGGGAAGCTGGTCAGAGTTGATGGGAAGATGGATGGAGCCAGATACAGGGCAATCTTGGAAGAAAACCTCTTGGAGTCTGCAAAAGACTTGAGACTGGGGCGGAGGTTCACCTTCCAGCAGGACAACGACCCTAAACATAAAGCCAGGGCAACAATGGAATGGTTTAAAACAAAACATATCCATCTGTTAGAATGTCCCAGTCAAAGTCCAGATCTAAATCCAATCGAGAATCTGTGGCAAGATCTGAAAACTGCTGTTCACAAACGCTGTCCATCTAATCTGACTGAGCTGGAGCTGTTTTGCAAAGAAGAATGTGCGAGGATTTCAGTCTCTAGATGTGCAAAGCTGGTAGAGACATACCCTAAAAGACTGGCAGCTGGAATTGCAGCAAAAGGTGGTTCTACAAAGTATTGACTCAGGGGGCTGAATAATTACGCACACCTCATTGTTCAGTTATTTGTTTGTAAAAAAATGTTTGGAATCATGTATGATTTTCGTTCCACTTCTCACGTGTACACCACTTTGTATTGGTCTTTCATGTGGAATTCCAATAAAATTGATTCATGTTCGTGGCTGTAATGTGACAAAATGTGGAAAAGTTCAAGGGGGCCGAATACTTTTGCAAGCCACTGTATATGTGTAACTGTATCTATTTGTCCACAGAATTCGCATTCTTTTGTAATGTGACCCTGAAGTGCAAAACAAATTAACAAAACCCAAAACAAAATAACTAATTCAAAAACAAAATATCAAAACCCAAAATAAAATAACAAAACTCAAAACTAATTTGTTATTGTTTTGTTTTTGGTTTTGTTATTTTGTTTTCGGAATTGTTCATGGACAGGACGGTCATCCTTACACCCTTACGGTATAATTCTGTTATTGATTGCAATATATTAAATCGGATGTCCTGTCTACATGAGTTTCCTGGTTATAGCTGACGTCTGGTCAGATGCTGTAATTGTCTCTCCTTGTTGATTCTTCTCCACCCATTTAAGTGCCATTTGTATTCCTATTAGTTCAGAAGTGTATACTGATAGTTGGTCTGTTATTCTCTCTTTAGCTGATATTTTGTGTTGTGCTTTGGAACCATCCGTGTATATTATTAATTGTATTATTTCCTATTGTTTTTATATGGTTTGCACTATTAGCCAGCATGGAATGTGTGTTGGGTTGTCCTAAATGTTTTGTTTTAGACCTACGTCTACTGGTGGGGTTATCGGTTTCCATGGTGGGGTGCTGTGCAGTGGTACTAGTTCTTTAAGAATAGCCTTTGTTGGGTGTTCTTTGTTATGCCCTTGTGGGTTACCCCAGGATGCCAACAGTAGTTTTATTCTTCTAATGGCGCTTTTCCACTGCATAGTACGGCACGACACGGTTCAGTTCAACTCACTTTTGGGGGGTTTTCCACTGGGAACAGTACATGGTACCTGGTCCTTTTTTTAGTACCACCTCAGCCGAGGTTCCGAGCGCGCCGAACCGTTACCAAAACGTGACGTGTAAACTCTGCTGGTCACCGATTGGCCAGAGAAAATCGTCATTACTGCGTCACCGAACTTGCGACACGAGACACAACAGAACCGCTATATTTAGAAACAGCCAGAGAAGGATCGCACGCACCTTTTTGTATTAACCAAAAATTTTCTTTGGCTGCCATCAGCCTCTTTTGAAACAAACTCCTTCGTCTCGCTGTTAAAAACATCCACATGCCGAGAATGAAGAACACCATGCCGTCGATATGCTCCATTTTTGTGTGTTTGTTTGTGGCGCGTTTACGATGATGTCACGGCAGTAGAGGCGCCGCGACTATAACGACACGTGAATAATCCCGCCCACTCTAAAGCGTTACTAACTGCAGTGGAAGCGCAAACCGAGCCGAACTGAGCCGAACCGAAGTGAGTTGAACTGAACCGTGTCGTGCCGTACTATGCAGTGGAAAAGAGGCAATATTCTTGTAGTGTTACTTCCGTTTGTACTTCATAGGTGATACTGGGGATGTTTTGAAGGCCCCACAACAAACACTTAATAGTGTCTATTTGTTTTAAGTTGGACTCTGTTGCTGACATGTATGCATCCGTAGTCTATTGTAGCTCTCATGAGTGCATTGTATATTGTCACGGCGTGCGCCTGTGATAGGCGTGTGCCCAAATCTATTATCGCTCCTCGCTCACTCCATAGTTATTGGGAACACTGTTGAGGAGCAGTGACTGGTTGTTGGGAACTGTGATAAGAAGCGGTGATTGGTTGTTAGGAGCAGTGTTGAGGAAGAGTAATAAGTTGTTGGAAGCAGTGGTGAGGAGTGGTGATTGGTTGTTGGGAGCAGGGGCAAGGAGGAGTTATTGGTTGTTGGAAACCATGGTGAGGAGAAGTTATTAGTTGTTGGTGGTGAGGAGGAGTACTTGGTTGTTGGGCACAGTGGTGAGGAGCAGTTGTTGGTTGTTGTGAGCAGGGATGAGGAACGGTGATTGGTTGTTGGGAGCAGGGATGAGGAGCAGTGATCGTTTGTTAGAAATGGTGGTGAAATTGCTCCTCGCTCACTCCGTAGGCTCCCTAGATAGGCAGCCCCCCCCCCCCCCCCCTTTGCAGGTGTGCAAAGACGCTCCGTCCTATTCGGGCCAGCCTGCGATAATTAACGTTAATAGGATCTCGGGCTTGCTCTGCATCATAAAAGCAAGTTGCAGAGTTTAGTCCGGGGCTTGGGAAGAATGTGATGCAGTGGAGTATGAGAAAGTGGCATGCGGGTGGGGCGATATGACGCGCCCCCGGGACTTTAAAATAAAGGACACTGGAATTACGCCCTTTGATCTCCACGCTGAGGACAGTGCAAGGAATAACTGCGCGAGGAGGATTGGAACAATTGGATTAATTATTGGAACAGTAAGAGGAGGAATAATTGGTTGTTGGGAACAGTTTTGAGGAGCACTGACTGGTTGTTGTGAACAGTGGTGAGAAGCTGTTATTGGCTGTTGGCAACAGTGGTGAGGAGCAGTGATTGGTTGTTTGAAACGGGTGGGAGGAGTAATTGGTTGATGGTAACATTGTTGAGAAAGAGTGATTAGTTGTTGGAAGCAGTGGTGAGGGGGAGTGATTGGCTGTTGGGAGTAATGTTAACGAAGAGTAATACGTTGTTGGGGGCAGGGGCAAGGTGGAGTTATTGGTTGTTGGGAATCATGGTGAGGAGGAATTATTAGTTGTTGGTGGTGAGGAGGAGTACTTGGTTGTTGGGCGCAGTGGTGAGGAGCAGTTGTTGGTTGTTGGGCGCAGTGGTGAGGAGCAGTTGTTGGTTGTTGGGCGCAGTGGTGAGGAGCAGTTGTTGGTTGTTGGGAACAGGGTTGAGGAGCGGTGATCGGTTGTTGGAAATGGTGGTGAGGACCAGTGAAAGTACCTGGTCTGTGATTGAGCTGTGATTGCCCTCCTACCAGTGTCAGGAACAGTGGTGGGGAGAAGTGATTAGTTCTTGGAATCAGTGTTGATTGTTGAAAGGTGATTGTTGGTACCAGTGGTGAGAAGTGATTGAATTTGGGGAACAGTGTTGAGGAGCAGTGATTGTTTGCTTTGAGTAGCAGTGGGGAGAGGTGATTGGTTGTTGGTAACTGTGGTGAGGAGAGGTGAATGATTGTTGGGAATGGTGGTGAGGAACAATGATTGGTTGCTGGCAACAGTGGTGAGGAGCAGTGATTGGAGCAGTGGTAAGTTTAAGAGTTCGGTTGTTGGGAACCGTGGTGATGAGGAATGATTAATTGTTGGGAGCAGTAATGAGGAGGGGTTATTGATTGTTGGGAGCAGTGGTGAAGAGCAGTGATTGGTTGTTGGTAGAAAAAATTCTCAATCTATGATAAGTTTAATTCAATTAAATTTTATTTATATAGCGCTTTTAACAATGGTCATTGTCTCAAAGCAGCTTCACAAAAATTAAATTAAAAAAAGAATTTTTGGAAGTGTGTACAAATTCTTATCTGTAATCAGTGAGGACTGACCAGCGCTCTCTTACCCTGACTCTACGCTGTTACAGTTGCACATTTCCTTGTCTAATTAATGATCAGATTGCATCGTACTGTCATTTCACTCAGCAACACGTCATGCTATGTGTGAGATTAAATTAGATTTTCCCTTTCATGGCGCCTTTCACTGCTGAACCAAACAATCTGAGCTGTTCCTGCGTTTAACACTTTCTCTTTTTTGTTTCTGTGAAGCTGGAGCCGTGAGCGGATCGAGTGTTGACCTGAAAGCCCTCGTACAGCGAGCACGATTATCACACTGTGAATTTATTATATTACATAATAATAGCTTTAGTGTCAAGTTCAATTAAGCGTATTAAAGCAGCGTCTGCTGGAGACGAGGTTAACCGTGTGACATGCTCTGCACTGACATATTTATTTTATCCTGTGTGTGTGTGTGTGTGTGTGCGTGTGCGTGTTTGAATAATAGATGTAAAAACGTTCCCCTGAAAATTCCCAGTCATCTATATTCCTCTCATCTTAGAGCCACGGCGCTCCTCAGAGATTTAACCTTCAACCTTTTGTCTCAGTGGCTGTGTTCAATTTATTCTTGCTCACTCAAGGGGGTCGGGGGGGGGGGGGGGGCGGATTGTCCCTCTGTCGTCCCTCCTTTCTCATTCTTCCATCTCTGTGTCTTCCCCTCCGCTGTGTCCGCACACACACATACACACAGTTCTGTGTGTCTCATGTGAATAAAAAAAAAATATATAAAAAACTACATGCAATACTAGCTATAGGTTTTAGAAAACATTTTATAACCTGTGTGATCTTGAAAATAAGTAAATAAATAAATAATTCCTTGTATGATCCAGGAGTTTACTGTGTGTATGTGTATGTAAATCTAAGTCGTTATGTATAAACACCTCATTAAATGTTAATCAGTAGTGTGCTTGTCCTGTTTTGTATTTATAAAACTAGATTAAATATGCTTTTTTAAAAACACAACTACAGTGGTGTGAAAAACTATTTGCCCCCCTCCTGATTTCTTATTCTTTTGCATGTTTGTCACACAAAATGTTTCTGATCATCAAACACATTTAACTATTAGTCAAAGATAACACAAGTAAACACAAAATGCAGTTTTTAAATGAGGGGTTTTATTATTTAGGGAGAAAAAAAATCCAAACCTACATGGCCCTGTGTGAAAAAGTAATTGCCCCCTGAACCTAATAACTGGTTGGGCCACCCTTAGCAGCAATAACTGCAATCAAGCGTTTGCGATAACTTGCAACGAGTCTTTTACAGCGCTCTGGAGGAATTTTGGCCCATTCATCTTTGCAGAATTGTTGTAATTCAGCTTTATTTGAGGGTTTTCTAGCATGAACCGCCTTTGTAAGGTCATGCTACAACATCTCAATAGGATTCAGGTCAGGACTTTGACTAGGCCACTCCAAAGTCTTCATTTTGTTTTTCTTCAGCCATTCAGAGGTGGATTTGCTGGTGTGTTTTGGGTCATCGTCCTGCTGCAGCACCCAAGATCGCTTCAGCTTGAGTTGACGAACAGATGGCCGGACATTCTCCTTCAGGATTTTTTGGTAGACAGTAGAATTCATGGTTCCATCTATCACAGCAAGTCTTCCAGGTCCTGAAGCAGCAAAACAACCCCAGACCATCACACTACCACCACCATATTTTACTGTTGGTATGATGTTCTTTTTCTGAAATGCTGTGTTACTTTTACGCCAGATGTAACGGGACACGCACCTTCCAAAAAGTTCAACGTTTGTCTCGTCGGTCCACAAGGTATTTTCCCAAAAGTCTTGGCAATCATTGAGATGTTTTTTAGCAAAATTGAGACGAGCCTTAATGTTCGTTTTGCTTAAAAGTGGTTTGCGCCTTGGAAATCTGCCATGCAGGCCGTTTTTGCCCAGTCTCTTTCTTATGGTGGAGTCGTGAACACTGACCTTAATTGAGGCAAGTGAGGGCTGCAGTTCTTTAGATGTTGTCCTGGGGTCTTTTGTGGCCTCTCGGATGAGTTGTCTCTGCGCTCTTGGGGTAATTTTGGTCGGCCAGCCACTCCTGGGAAGGTTCACCACTGTTCCATGTTTTTGCCATTTGTGGATAATGGCTCTCACTGTGGTTCGCTGGAGTCCCAAAGCTTTAGAAATGGCTTTATAACCTTTACCAGACTGATAGATCTCAATTACTTTTGTTCTCATTTGTTCCTGAATTTCTTTGGATCTTGGCATGATGTCTAGCTTTTGAGGTGCTTTTGGTCTACTTCTCTGTGTCAGGTAGCTCCTATTTAAGTGATTTCTTGATTGAAACAGGTGTGGCAGTAATCAGGCCTGGGGATGACTACAGAAATTGAACTCAGGTGTGATAAACCACAGTTAAGTTATTTTTTAACAAGGGGGGTAATCACTTTTTCACACAGGGCCATGTAGATTTGGAGGTTTTTTTCTCCCTTAATAACGTAAACCTTCATTTAAAAACTGCATTTTGAGTTCAATTATGTTATCTTTGACTAATAGTTAACGGTTTTTGATGAGCAGAAACATTTAAGTGTGACAAACATGCAAAAGAATAAGAAATCAGGAAGGGGGCAAATAGTTTTTCACACCACTGTATATGCAGAGATAAAATAGTACAGTGGAACCTCGGATTATGAGTAACGTGGTTTGCGAGTGTTCCGCAAGACGAGCAAAGATTTGTAATAAATTTTGACTTGGAAAACGAACAAGTCTTGGTTTACGAGCACCGAGTATCAGGTATCATGCATGCGCTTCTTGATTTGACGTGATCACAATTGAGCCGATATTTTTTCTCTCTTGTGCTCTGGAATTGTGGGTAATCGTCTCCCCTGCTGGGTCTTAGTGCTCGTCTCTTACTGGTATAATCAACATCCGTGCCCGAGTGTACTGTTTACTATAACACTGTGACCATGTGTGTGTGTGTGTAAAACACACACACGTAAGTCGCTCTGGATAAGAGCGTCTGCCAAATGCCTTAATGTAAATGTAAAACATATTTTATTTTGTGTCTGTATGTGTGTGTGTACAGCACGTGTGTAAAACAAAAGAAAGTCTCATTAGAGAGGTTAAAGATCCATTTTCTCTCTCTGTGCTCAAGGCTCAGCCTGCTCTTTGTGTCTGTGTGCGTGCACGTCATTGGACACCGTGCCACACACACACACACACACACACACACACACACACACACACACACACACACACACACACACAAACACAGACCCCTTCTACTTTCGCCTTCACAGACACACACACAGACACACACATACTCTCTTTCTCTCTGCTCTACACAGAAACACTGCTCTGTCGTGATTCTCTTCAAAGGTAAAGTGCAGGTTAATTTATTTTATTATTACTTTACAGCAGTGATTCCGTTAGTGTGTCGCTCAATCGAGTGTCATTAGAGAGATTTCCCGTTTATTTTTCCCGATAAAACGATGTTTGCATTGTGACATTGTCGGCCTCTTCAAGGTCATGCCACAGCATCTGAAACGGATTTAAGTCTGGATTTTGACTAGGCCACTTCAAAACCTTAACTTTGTTTAGTTTTTGAGCCACACACCCGAAGTCAGTGGACTTGCTTACTTCTTGTCTTGCATAAGCTTGAGATCACAAGCAGATGGCCAGGACATTGTCCTTCAATATTCCATCAGTTATACTGTATGAAGTCGTCCAGGTGCTGAAGCTGCAAAGCTGCCAGAGACCACCACACTACCACCACCACTGTACATCTTGTACATCATTTCACGATGTATTTTAGCTAATTTGAGACGAGCCTTTGTGTTCTTTTTGATTAGCAGTGGCTTTCACCTTGGAACTCTTCCAATGGATGCCATTTTTGTCCCCAGTTTCTTGAGTGAGGCCTGCAGGTCTTTTGATGTTTGTTCCGGGTTCTTTTATGAGCTCTTTGATGAGTCATCACCCCTCTTCCAAGTGGTCCAACAGGAAGGAGGAACCTGGCAGGAAAAGTGACATCCTCGAAATGAGCAGCTCAGCTTCCTATGTGTTATTAGCAGAGTAGTTGCTTTATTATCTTTATTATAATTGTTATTATTATTAATATTATCAAGTGTGTCATGTTTTAAAAAGGTTATCTCCTGCTGCTGAATCAGTGACAGACAGGTGTGTGTGTGTGTGTGTGTGTGTGTGTGTGTGTGTGTGTGTGTGTGTGTGTGTGTGTCAGGGCATCTTTAGTGTGAGGTGATGTAAACACAGCTCTCAGTGTGAGTTAATTAAAGGTGTGTGTTAGTGTCGACAGCTCAGTCTGCTAACTCTCTCGCTCTCTCTCTCTCACACTCACACACACACACACACACACACACACACACACACACATACACACACTGCACTTTAAACCCGTAATAATCATTACTGAAACTGTTCACGTGTACAATTTACATCTCAATAAACTGATTTAAATGGAGGCAGGCGAATAAAGTCATTTCCTGTTTCATGAGCTGCTTTAAACTCCACATTCCCCTCGTGATGAATTCAAATATTTGCCGGCGGAATACCTATGAATATGAATGAGTGCATAATGAATATTAAAGAGCGTGTGCTATAGCGCTAGCTACGCAGCGTGTTTGTCAGCAAAGAGATGAAATTCATTGACTTACATTTAACTATGAAATGTGTGCTTTTTAATTAATTAATTAACTTTAATTCAATTTGATTATATTCTTTTATTGCTTTTATTCTTATTTCAAATTTATTTTAATTCTCCCTTATTTCCCTCTATTCACTGCACAGTAACATTCTCACTACCTAGGGTGTAACTCAGACCCTAAACCCTACCTAGTGCACTACAATATTAGAGCTCAGTATCAGAAATAAAAAAATACTTTTGGAAATTAAATGTGATGGTAACACACAAAAGGGGTGGTCTCTCCCACTGTTTGTCAAAATAATAATAAATAGCTACAGTAAAAATAAACAAACAAATAGTAATTTTTTCTTTGTGAGCTGATTTAATTGTTTTGATTTCTGTGAAATGGATTGAATTTGATCAGCAAACTACTAAAGTGGGCAGAGTAAGCTTGTATAAGCTCCGACCCAACCAATCACTCACCCCTCCCACACACACACACACACACACACACACACACACACACACACACACAAACACTAAACATGCTAAACTAAGATCACTTAGCAAAAACTGATAGCGATAACGTTGTGTGTAAAAGATAAGCTAGCTAGTAAAGCGAAAGCTAACCTAGTACAGTAATTTAAAGAAACAGAATCTTGTAAGTAAAAGCTAACCTACAGCTAATAAAGACGCTAACCTCGCTAGTAAAGTGAATGCTAATACAGTGAGTAATGAGAAATTTAAGTGCAATCTTCCATAGAAAGCAAAAGCTAATCTAGTGACTAAACTGAAAGCTAATCTAGTGTTTCAACCCTAAGATAGCCTGCCTAATAAAGAGAACGCTAGTCTGATGAGCAACGGAAAAGCTAATCTAATATATCAAGCAAAAATCTAATAAAATGAAAAGCTTAGCTAGCATGTAAGGTGCAAGAGCGACTAGTGAGAAATTAGGAAGATTACCCCAGCAAAACAGGTGAAAGCTAACCGTGCATGTAAATAGAACTAACCTAATACGTACAACGCTAACCTAAGGAGTAAATACGTACAGCGCTAACCTAAGGAGTAAATACGTACAGCGCTAACCTAAGGAGTAAATACGTACAGCGCTAACCTAAGGAGTAAATACGTACAGCGCTAACCTAAGGAGTAAATACGTACAGAGCTAACCTAAGGAGTAAATACGTACAGCGCTAACCTAAGGAGTAAATACGTACAGCGCTAACCTAAGGAGTAAATACGTACAGCGCTAACCTAAGGAGTAAATACGTACAGCGCTAACCTAAGGAGTAAATACGTACAGCGCTAACCTAAGGAGTAAATACGTACAACGTTAACCTAAGGAATAAATACGTACAACGCTAACCTAAGGAGTAAATACGTACAGCGCTAACCTAAGGAGTAAATACGTACAGCGCTAACCTAAGGAGTAAATACGTACAGCGCTAACCTAAGGAGTAAATACGTACAGCGCTAACCTAAGGAATAAATACGTACAGCGCTAACCTAAGGAGTAAATACGTACAACGTTAACCTAAGGAATAAATACGTACAACGCTAACCTAAGGAGTAAATACGTACAGCGCTAACCTAAGGAGTAAATACGTACAGCGCTAACCTAAGGAGTAAATACGTACAGCGCTAACCTAAGGAGTAAATACGTACAGCGCTAACCTAAGGAGTAAATACGTACAGCGCTAACCTAAGGAGTAAATACGTACAGCGCTAACCTAAGGAGTAAATACGTACAAGGCCAACCTAAGGAGTAAATACGTACAGCGCTAACCTAAGGAGTAAATACGTACAACGCTAACCTAAGGAGTAAATGCGTACAGCGCTAACCTCCCTAAACAAGTAACCTACTGTAGCGAGTAAAGCAAAAGCTAACCTAGTGAACCTAAACTAGTGACGTTTCAAGTTTTATTGTCATATGCACAGTAAAGAAATATGTTCCACCCCTGTACAGTGAAATTCTTCCTATATAATAAAAAAATTTAATAAAAAAATACATAATACATAAATATGGGTAAATAAGGGTATATTATGGGTATATATGTATATGGGTATACAAAAAATAGGTATATGTTTAAAAAAAAAAGATATATATCAGCATAGAATTAAGGCAGAATATGAAAAATATACAAAAGTATGAAATGAATATCAAAAATATAAACACTGTAAATTACGCAAGTGTTAAAGAGAGAAAGCCCGCAGTGTGTGTGTGTGTGTGTATGTGTGTGTGTGTGTGTGTGTGTGTGTGCAAGGCTGCAATGGTTTGTGCAAGTGACCTTATCAGTACAGTAAAAACGACTGTGTAACTCTATGATTGTGTGTTTATATTATTATAATACAGTATCAGAAAAAAAGTCTGTCAATCAAGCTGCTCATTAGAATATTAGGCCCCTCCCACCAGGTCTGTCTCAGTTCAGTGTGTCAGTGATTAAGCTGCTGTTTGAAAGCTTTATCACATTTCTTCTTGTTTTTTTTCCCGTACAGCAGAGGAATGGTTCTGTGAAACTGAACGGCAGCAGGAAGGAGAGGCGGTGGGACACGGCGGCCGCTGTTAAACCAGTGGAGGAAGAAAAGGAGGAGGAAGTGAAGGATGAGGTGGAAGAGAACGGCTTCGACCTGCCCAACACGGAGCACACGCAGGAGAGACTGCTGCAGAGGACCTACTCCAACAAGAACAAACGGGTCAGTGTGTGTGTGTGTGTGTGTGTGTGTGTGTGTGTGTGTGTGTGTGTGTGTGTGTGTGTGTGTGTGAATCTTACACACTCATCAGTTCTGATAACATACTTGGCAGTGCTGCTCTGTGACCTCGGGATTCAGTGATTCATTGTAATTGATTCATTGCGTAATCAGTTCAGTGATTCAATAAAAAAAGTGACTCAGTGAAATTACTCCATGTTTATCAGGCTGTCGTGAAACAATTACACAAATTAGATAGAACAAGGTAAAATAAGGTGACCAGAGGTGACCGCTACGTTCTCTAGCATTAGCATTAGGGATGGAGATTGCCAGGGGTCACCCGATACGGTACTATCCTCATGCCTACTGTACTGGATGTGCTGAGCCCATTTGTATTTCAGTTGCATTCCCCAGATCCATATTATTCTTTTCTGCTTAAACAGTTAAGCAGATAAAAACAAACAACAAACTGCTCGTACCACGCGGGATGCTGTTCTGCGCGCCTGTGTGTGGATAGTTTAGGTTATTTATTACTATTAAGAATAGTGATTAGGATTATGGAGGAACTGCACCGTGTTACAAGTCAGTCACTCCATGTTCGTAACCTCCGAGACATCATAGAACCCCTCATCATCCCCCAATCCCGCCAGCACACCCCCAACGTTCCGGTCATGGATGATGATGCTCCAACACATCGTGGCAGAATTGTCACAGCTCGACTTCAGGAAGTTGGAGAACCTCATATGGCCATCAATGTCTCCTGACCTGAACCCCATAGAGCACGTCTGGGACCAGTTGAAGCAGAGACTGGATGATGGTACCCCTCCCCCACGTGACCTGGCAGAACTGCGTGTAGCACTTGTGGAAGAGTGGAGGAACGCATCGTCTCAGAACAACATCATGAGGCGGGTGAGGAGCCGAGACGTCGCTGTCGAGCCGCCATTGTGGCGAATGGTGGAGACACTCGCTACTGACATCGTCAGTTTATGTTATTTGGGGTTATCGCTGTTATTGTCTACATTTTTGGGGTAATAAATATTAAACTAATGAAAATGGTGTTTCTTCTCACATATTATTAGTAACATCAAAGGGAACTTTTACTTTTTTCATTCAAATTCAGAGCAAATAGGAAAAGCCCTCATGTAAATAACAATATCCCAACCTTACTGTGAGTAGCGTATATATATCAGATATATGTGTATATATAAAATAATGTCTAAGTTTTATTGGTGATCTTTCCTGGAGTTGACAGTCGAAACCCGACTCTAAACACAAGGAACTTTCCTGACATTAACACTGGTGTAAGCTTTGAACCTCATAACCTAAAAATATTAATAATATATACTGTATATATAATAAGTCACCATTTTAAGACTGACCCAGGCATCTTAAGTTATTTATTACTTATTTACCATTTCTTATATTTATTTATTTACTTATTTGTAGTTTATTATTAGCATGATGTGCAGTGCCAGTGCTGCAAAACACCACGGTTACCATGGAGACCACTCCTTCCAAATCACCATAGAGATCAAATAAAGTTTTGGGAAACAATTCAGTGTAAATGATTCAGTGATGAAATATCAAACTGATTCAGTGTAATATTAAATGATTCCTCTTATTTGATCCTTTAGTTAATGATTCAGTCGAACAGATTCAGTAAATTCACTAAGATTTTATTCTAATAGAATTCTCAATTCAGTCTATTGATTCACTGATTAAATGATTCATCGACACAGTGATTTGTTGCTATTCATTGATTCAGTGTAAGTGATTCAGTGATGGTATGATTTGATTCAGATATTTGTTTTTATTCTAGAATTTCATAATTCAGTTTAGTCAAGATTCTATGAGATACTGTTTATTGTTTATATTTAATACCAGCGTAAATAAGCAAATACACTCCCTGTTCGGTAATCGGAGAGAGAATCACAGATGAGAAATGGAAAAAGTCGATCAGATAAAGATGAAGTTTTGTCTTAAAATGACTCCAGCGTGTTAAAATTCACTTATACCACTTCAGCGCTGTTATTTCAGACAAAGTGAAAATATCAACTAATCCCAGTCAAAATATTCACTTTATCTTTTCTAATTAATATCTATTGCTGCAGGTGTTTGTTTACATTGAGACAGTAGCGCATTAGTAGATTATTATACAGTAGATTATTAAATCCAGCACATAACTGTTCATAACATCACTTTTACTCCACATTTAGATTTAAACTGATGCTGCAGATTAAACTACAGACAGAAGATCTAAGGACTGCAGGAGATTCAGTAAATTACACTGTAGACGATTTAACAAACAGAATTTCACCATGATTTGATTTAGTTCAGATCCTTTAAAAACTTATTTATCATTCTCCCTGAGATTAAGTGATTCACTAAAGTCCAAATACCTCCATGATTCAGTTTGATTCATTTTTTAAGACATGACTCCTTTTTGATTCAGTATAAACAATTCAGTCGGCTTTAAATATCACCATGAATCGATTGAGCTGCGATTTCATGAGAATTTATTGGATACTGTGTTTATGATTCAATTTGATTAGAATAAAAAAAATATAAAAAAAAAAAACTGAGTAGTGCTTTGATTCAGTGTGAGCGATTCAGTGGAGTATCAACTGTCACCATGATTCAGTTCCAATTGGATTCAAGTGTTTTTAATACATGCGATTGAGTGATGTTTCAGTTATTATAGAGCTTCAATTCAATCAGGATGTTCAGGAAACTATTTATGGATTTTAATAACTAAATGATTCAGTGTCAGAAGATTCATTTTCACATATAAACATCATTTGATCCAGTTAGAAAAATCATATATTGATGTAAATTATTGCTTTATGTCTCAGATTTCACCATGATTTGATTTGATTTGATTTGATTTGATTTGATTCGATTTGATGAGTAAACACTGGAAATTTTTATTATTCATTTGATTCATTGTAAATGATTCAGTTTCAGTCATCCCCTTAATTTGATTCAAACGAATCGTCTGTTCTCCCATCGATGCACTTTTGCTTCTCTAATACCGCTTTTAGTGTTTATTGCGGCAGTTTGGCCTGTTCCTGTAGTTAATTGCATGAAAACCAGTTTTCCTGCAGATGGCACACACACACACACACACACACACACACACACACACACACACACATACACACACACACACACACACACGCACAGTCTATGATAGAGGAAGGAGGGAAAGAGAACGAGTGTAATTGCAGAGCGGAAGACACGGCACAAAGTGGCCATCTGGCGGTGTGTATATATGTGTGTGTGTGTGTGCATGTGTATGCGTGTGTGTGTGTGGTGTACAGGGACACACACACTAATGAAAGAGCTCTCGAATTGCTGCTTGATTTGCTCTTGTGAGCCGCAGTGGAGATCACACACACACACACACACACACACACACACACACACACACACACACACTAAAATAAATGGTGCATCTCTCCAGTGTGTGTTGAAGCGGTTGCTGATTTGGGCTTCGACCCAAACCCTAGCGCACAGATTGTGTTTTTAATGGCGGTTATTTGATGTCGGAGTGTTTACACGCTCTCGCTGTCCTCGGCGCGAGTTACCCATAATGCACTGCGGCCGAGCGAGGATGAAAATCCAACAGGATCTGGATGTGTTCGAGCTTGTTGGGGGGAAACAGAGAGAGTTTGTCTTTTGCTAAACTGCTGGTTTGGATCTTTTATTAGTTTTTAACAAAGTTAGCGACATTAAAAATAAAGTTTACATGCTTAAGCTAATTTGTATTAAGTATATTTTCGGGTAAATAACAAACAAACAACCACAACAAGAACATTAGAATTTCCCATAAAGTCACCACATTTCCTAATTTACTTTATAAATAAGAGAAATTAGCATAGTTACATAATATATTAAGGACTAACGAGCATCACTGTAACTGTAACGCAGCCAAATATTTACAGAAACTTTACATCCTGTAGGTTCCGTAACTCTACAACAAGGTTTCATTTTTATCTAAATCTCTAAAAGATTTTATTTGGCTACAAAAATAATGTAAAGAAATTTCAGTAATGTTATCAGTAAGTTTTAATTTTATTTATTTACTCAATTATTTTTGCATATTTGTCAAACAAATTTGAATATTACACAAAGATAATCAGATTAAATGCAGTTTTGAAATGATGATTTCATTTATTAAGGGAAAAAAGGCCCCAAACCTGCCTGGCCCTGTGTGGAAAAGTAAATTCCCCCTAATAAGTGGTTGTGCCATCCTTTGTTGCAATCAAGCTTTTGTGATAACTAGACATTACTGTTGAGGAATTTTGGCCCGCTCTTCTTTGCAGAATTGTTTTAATTCAGTCACATGAACGGACTGCTTAAGGTCATGCCACAGCATCTCAGACGGATTTAAATCTGGACTTTGACTAGGCCACTCCAAAACCTTAAATGATTCAGGGTTGTTTTTTTTGTTTGTTGAGCCATGTAGGCGTGGCCTTGCTGATGTGTTTTGCATCAACGGTCCTGCTGAATGACCAAAGGCCGACTTTCTCCTTCAGGATTTTCTTCTGCAGAATTCATGCGTCCATCAACAATGGCAAGTCGGCTCACTGTGATTTGTTAGAAAGGTTTGTTAGGTTTGGACAGCTTCCCCCCCCCCCCCTTAATAAGTGAAATCATTATTTAAAAACTGCATTTTATATTTACTCGAATTATCTTTGTGTAATATTTGATCTCAATTGTTTAAGTGTGACAAATATGCAAACAAATCAGGAAGGGGCAAATACTTTTTCACAGCACTGTACACACATGCATGCACACTAGTAACACACTATTAACCTGGTTAACCCAAAGTACAGTATTTATCCAGTGATGTAAACTTTAAAGCACTTTTTGTAGACATACACACAAATACACAAAATGCATACACACAGACACCACATACACACACACACTTAAGCACATATCCACACAGACACACACATAGGCCTGGGTGATATACCGGTACACACGGTTAACCGGTAGAAATTTGTAAACCGGTAGAGATTTCGGTCTTGTGGTCTTAATCGCGGTTGAGATCATGTGACGCTGCACGTTACGTAACCACGCGATACACTTTCACTTCTATGGGAAGCCAAACACATCTAAAGTGGGACGAAACCGCGGCACCCGATCGAGCCGGCGTGGGCAGAACAAATACCCAGACCCGGTGGATCGCGCTGCGCGGACCAACTTGTGCAGCGCCGCTCGAATCACAAACCTGCGCGACACTGATAGAAATAGACCACGCCCACCATCAAAGTACATTTTACCCCGCTGGGATGCGCACGTACACACCAGGCACGGCAAGGCGGAAACAATATTAAACAGTCCTGACATTTTAAATTAATTGTTTTAATAAAACACAGTGAGTCGCGCAGGTTTGTGATTCGAGCGGCGCTGCGCGATCCACCGGGCTGCGCGAATAAACCAGATCATCACTGCGCTATCCAGATAGTCGCGCTGCGCTGGATTTGTGCAGATATTCGGTTCAATCGGGTGCCGCGGTTTCGTCCCACTTTTGATGTGTTTGGCTTCACATACACTTCGACAATGGAAGAAGACGAGCAGTGAGTTTACTTACATGTGACGAAACCAACAACAAGGAGATTGTAAAGAGAAAAGCTGCCTCGTCTGTGGTGTGGAATTGGTTTGTGTATAAGAAAAGTGATACGGATGAGACGGACGTGATGTGGAAGGTACACAAGTGCAGTGTTTTAACAAGTGGTGGAAACACGTCAAACCTTTTCTATCATCTGAAATCCAAACATCCAAACGAATATGGCCAAAGTAAAAACTACAAACTGTATGCACACTCACTCTCTCAAACACACACACACATATACACACACACACACACGCTACACACACTCACACACACACACACGCTACACACACACATTCTCACACACACACACACACACATTCACTCACACACACACACACACACACGCTACACACACATACACACACACACACACACACACACACACACGCTACACACACTCACACACACACACACACACACACACACACACACACACACACATACACACACATACACACACACACACACAGACACACACACTCACACACACACAGAGGATGTCTGGCCTGCTGGATTATCATTTTGCAGATCTCCATCATTTCCTGTAGTTCAGAGGAAACACAATTACTTTGCTGTGTGTGTGTTGATTCTAAATTCTCAATAATCACACACACACACACACACACACACACACACACACACACACACACACCTGCACACACAATTTCAAAACTTTAAGAGATAAAATGTACTCTACTGTGACTGATACACACTGATACACACCTCCTTCACTGTGATTGACATGCACATGCCACACCCCCTTCTCTGTGACTGACATGCTCAGGCCACACCTCCTTCATTCTGACTGAGACACACAGCCCACACCTCCTTCACTGTGACTGACACAACTAGGACACACCTCCTTCATTCTAACTGACACACAGGCCACACCTCCTTCACTGTGACTGACACACACAGGCCACACCTCCTTCACTGTGATTGACACAAATAGGACACACCTCCTTCATTCTAACTGACACACAGGCCACACCTCCTTCACTGTGACTGACACACACAGGCCACACCTCCTTCACTGTGACTGACACAACTAGGACACACCTCCTTCATTCTAACTGACACACTCAGGCCACACCTCCTTCACTGTGACTGACAAAAATAGGACACACCTCCTTCACTGTGACTGACACACACAGGCCACACCTCCTTCAGTTTGACTGACATGCTCCGGCCACACCTCCTTCATTCTGACTGACACACAGGCCACACCTCCTTCACTTTCACTGACATACAAGCCACAACTTCACTGTGACTGACACACACAGGCCACACCTCCTTCACTGTGATTGACACAAATAGGCCACACCTCCTTCACTGTGATTGACACAACTAGGACACACCTCCTTCATTCTGATTGACACAACTAGGACACACCTCCTTCATTCTGATTGACACACAGGCCACACCTCCTTCACTGTGATTGATAAAAATAGGCCACACCTCCTTCACTGTGACTGACACACACAGGCCACACCTTCTTCACTTTGACTGACATGCTCCGGCCACACCTCCTTCATTCTGATTGACACACAGGCCACACCTCCTTCACTTTCACTGACATACAAGCCACAACTTCACTGTGACTGACACACACAGGCCACACCTCCTTCACTGTGATTGACACAAATAGGCCACACCTCCTTCACTGTGATTGACACAACTAGGACACACCTCCTTCATTCTGATTGACACACAGGCCACACCTCCTTCACTGTGATTGACACACAGGCCACACCTCCTTCACTGTGATTGACACACAGGCCACACCTCCTTCACTGTGATTGACACACAGGCCACACCTCCTTCACTGTGACTGACACACACAGGCCACACCTTCTTCACTTTGACTGACATGCTCCGGCCACACCTCCTTCATTCTGATTGACACACAGGCCACACCTCCTTCACTGTGATTGACACACAGGCCACACCTCCTTCACTGTGATTGACACACAGGCCACACCTCCTCTATTAGGCTTAATAAACCCTGAGGCCACGCCTCTTTGGACACTTCACCACAGTGCACCTGCATTTGAGCAGATTACACACACAAGCTTTATGTTTATTCCCATATGATGTCACGTGCAGCTTTAGTGTGTGTGGTGATGCGACACTGCCACCTGCTGGTCATGTACATTTTTTGTGTGATTGTGTGTGTGTGTGTGTGTGTGTGTGTGTGTTTCAACCTCCTGTGCTACATGATAAGAACCCCTTCAGCACCCCCCCCCCCCCCACACACACACACACACACAATCACACAAACCTACCTCTTGTTCCAGCTCTTTGTTCATACACACTTTATACTGTATATATTCATATATTATGTGTTTTCATTGATCTGTGTTTAAATTTTCTAAGAATTAATGCATGCATATAAATGATAATTTCAGACACAGACACATGCATTTCTACATCACATGCTCGACTGTGCATGAACTCAACCTTTATCGTCATTGCGAGCATTCTGGGTTATAAACTATTAAACACTGTACCTGACTTGTTGTTAAAATCTAAACTATTTCTAAATAACACACACTGAATACAACACGTCCTTTATTCTGACTGAGTAAATATATCTACTCCTTTGCTCAGTAATTCTGTCATATGTTTAAAGTTGACCCATTAAAAGTCATTTATCCATACAGTACTCTTAAAAAAAAAAAAAAAAAAACTTAAATTAAAAAGAAAAAAGTGTCAGTCCAGCAGGGGGCGCTGTGTGTGCGTGTATGTCTCTGTGAGCGTATAATGTGTTTGCAGTAATGGATGCTCCTGATATTGCCTCATAATGACTGCATATTTTGAGAGCACACTCATCGTGTGTGTGTGTGTGTGTGTGTGTGTGTGTGTGTGTGTGTGTGTCTCCCTGACATGATGGATGATATTTCCCGATGATTGAATCACGGTGAAGTGTGTTCACGTCCTGCCGCTTTATTTAAAATTATTCACAGGCTCAAGGTCAAACCGTTCTGTCGGAAAGTGCGGGCGAAAAATCACTTTTTATTACGCCTAAATATTTAAACGGAATATCTGAGCACAGAGAAGAGGTTCTGAGGTGCTTTTCTTTTCTTTTTTTTTTTTTTTACATGCCACATACCGAGCGCTGCACACTGCGGCGGGGTTTTTTCTCGACGTGCGTCTGGGACGCCGTGTTCCATCATTATAGGAACAGTTCGAATAAAAAAAAATGTAAAAAGAAAAAAACGCTGTAATGTCAGGCTTCCTCATGAATCTATTAAACTAATTAGCTTGAATGTGCTTTTTAAAAAAAAAAATAATAATAATTTTAAAGCAGTGGTGCTACGACGCTAATGTAGCTAACAAACAATAGCGGTCTGTATAGTAAGTTTAGCTTTTGCTTGTGTCAGTGATACACAAACAACAAGAATAATCCTGTATTGTGATGCTAAAACAATTGGAAAAATTCTTTCATGTTTAATCTAGCTGCACTGCTAACTACAATATTTCTGTTATAAACTATTTTCATATTTAGTTATAAATTTAACCACATAGTTAGCCATAATATGTGTCTAAAAGAAAATAAAATTCATGCAATCATATCTTATCTATAAAACTAAACATTTGGTTTGTTAACTACATTACATTTCCTACCTTAATCTTTATTCATTCATAAAACAATTTAAAATAAATGAGCGGCTTAAATTAATGTTACAAACTTTGCAGGTTTAATAAATACACCGTAGTTACTAATTCCAAAGCTCCTGTGAAGACTCAAGCCGTAACCTACTGATCCTAAAATATAGACTTTATACACTTTAGACTTTCTGCTTTGCTAGCGAGAACATTCCACAAATGTCTGATCTGTGATGTAAATGTAAAAAATTTAGAAGGAAAATGAGTTTGAGAAATATTACTAGCTACAGATAGTTAAAAGACACTTAATGTGTTAATTACTTAATTAGTTTTACTATTCTAGAAAGTATTTTTTCTTTTTATTTGTAGGTAATTATTTTCTAGTTAAATGAAACGAGCCAGTTTAACTACTGTATATTGTATAGTTACATTTTTTGTGTGGGATTTCACTGCGAGTTTAAAGTTTAATCCTGGCTTGTTTACAAGCTACATTTTCAACATGATTTGATTAGCATGATTACCATAACCGCTAATCTCAACAAATCTTTTTTTATTCACCATTTAATCAACATATCAAATTTTGAGGTTTTGCTTTAGCAGCTAAACCACAACTGACTGCTAAAATCATGTGTTGCTAAAAACCTAAATAGCTGAATGATCTCGCTGTTAATGTTCAGCTGTCTTATTTAATAGGTTATTAAAATGGCTAAAATGAAATTAAATTTAATTAAATTAAATTGCTTTGGAAATTTTTAGTCAGTAATTAAACAGGCTTAAACAGGCTAAGCTACCTAGCTGGAAAGCTAATAGGCTGTAGCTGTTTAGCTGAGTTAGCGTTGTAGCCGTGTTACAAAGCCTTTAAGGGGACGCTACAGTACGTAGCCGCTAACACCATGAGACTTCTTAAATATTTACGTTGAATTGGTTCCCCCTTGTTTCCTTGCACTGGTCCACAGCTAATCGTATAACGTTCCATACAATGACAAACTATTGCTGCGTGTGTAATTGATTAGATTATGTGGTTTAATTAGATGTAAATATTATTCATTATTATTTAAACACAGTAGCATGTGGTGTGTCAAATAAAAATATATTTTAAGATTTTTGTCGAGATGCGTATGTGCCCTCATAGTCTGTGTGTGTGTGTGTGTGTGTGCGTGTGTGTGTGTTATCTGTGTGTCACAAGGCGAAGTGTACACTTTCAGCGTCGCTCCTAATTTAGCGGGCTAATTAGCTAATTACTGAAGTGGAACTCAAACAAACAGATGTGGTGTTGTGCGCGCTGATAGTCGGGTGTTAAACATGCATTAATACCAAACACGCCATTTCTCTCGCTTGCTCTCTGTTACATTCACACACACACGCACACACACACACACACACACACACACGCGCACACACACACACTATTTCATCTTTGTGTTGTGTTTTTTGCTGTAATTATTAATGTGAAACGGTAACGGAGGATGGATGACGCTCTCATAAATCCTGTTGTACTGAAGCTCAGTGCTGAGTTTAATAATAAAGAAAAAAACAAACCCGCCTTTGTGGGCGGAGTCTCGAATATTGCAGCTCACTTAATTGGTCGAAGTTATGCTGATGATAATAGTAACGTCTTCATTCTATAGCACAGCAGTCTGATAAAGTTAATCTCTCTTCTATGATCTCATTATTCATATAGTTTGTGTATCATTACAGCTTTAATACAAAAACTATTATGTAAGTAAACAATGTAAAATTTTACACTGTACTTTCTGTCTCTCTCTTTCTCTCCCTCTGCCCGATCCACGACTTCCCTGTGTCTCTCTCGCTATCCTATCTCTGTCTCTCTGCCCCATCTGTGTGTCTGTCTCTCATACCTGTGTATTACTCAGTCCTATCAACGTGTCTCCCTCCACCATTTGTGTGTCTCACTGCCCCATCTGTGTCTCTCTCTGGCTTCTCCATGTTCATGCCTGTCTCTGCCCTATCTATATGTCTCTCTCTCCTATCTCTGACTTCCCTGTGTCTCTCTCATTATCCTATCTCTGTCTCTATCTCTATCTTAGCTATCAGCATGTCTCTCTGCCCTATTTGTGTGTCTCTCTATCATATCTGTGTGTCTTTCAGATGTATCTGTTTGACTTTCTGTCCTATCTGAATGTGTCTCTCTGCTCTATCTGTGTGTCTTTCTGCCCTCAGGTATGTATGTGTTACTTTGTCCTCTGTGTGTCTGTTTCTCTGTCTCTATCTCTCTGTATCTGTCTCTCTCACTGTGTCACTTTCTTTCTCTCCCTCTGGTCTATTTGTGTCTCTGTTTCTTTCTCTTTATCTGTTCATGTGCAGCGTCTGAGCATCTCTCTCTCTCTCTCTCTCTCTCTCTCCCCTCATAATGTTGTTTTGTCTGACATTTTTGCCCTTCGGAGTCAGTGAGGGCTTGTTGTGTGCGTGTGTGTGTGTGTGTGTGTGTGTGTGTGTGTGTGTGTGTGTGTCACTTTTTTTCTTTCTCTCCTGATGAATTACAGCGACCCGTCGTCTCTCGGCAGCATTGATTAGCGATAATTGGAGGGAGTCAAAAGGCGAGAAGTGTCTCTAAATAAATTTTGGCGGCGTTAATTGCACGTTGGTGTGGAGGCGCGCGGCCTCGGGCGCACGCGGCCCCGCGCTAATTGGCCCCCTTCAATGAACATAATTAGAGCGATTGTTAAGAGATAAAGAAAAGGTTTAACGAGCGCCGAGACTCTGTCACAGGAAAAAGAGAGGAACATCACACACTCCTCCTCCTTCTTCTCCTTCAGAGCTTCATCTCCATCACACACACACACACACACACACACATACACACACAAACACACACATCAGCACTTCATATGTGTTCACCTTAATTAACACAGACGTGTGCTCACATGGATATTATCACTTTGCTTTGAGAGGTGCGTAAGAGGAAAAGAAAGATAAATCTCTCTCTCTCTTGATTTGAAAACATTACCCAAAATGCATTGCATGCTCGGAGTTGTTTCACGAAGGAGTGAGTAACGTAGTTAAGTTAAAGCTGGAAGGTTTTCTGTCTTTAATGGCGTGTTATTAATGTCCTATCAGACGTACAGTACGTGTTCCAAGTAGAATCTTTAAGGAGCGTTTTTGTTTGTTTGTTTGTTTGTTTAAGAAAGACTGTACCAAGTATGAAAAAAAGGAAATATCGACCTCCAGTAAGGTTCTGCAAATTAAAAAGAAAATAACGAGTAATAATTTGGAGGTTTGTACCGCACACTTGGCCCCAGGTGCTATATAAAGGGTCCTTCGAGGGTTATTTGGCTGATTATTATGGTACGTTGTTTGCAGTCATGTGATGGCAGGAAGTAACAATGAGATGGGGAAAATTCCCTAATCGAATATAAAAGCATTGTCTAATTAAACTAATTATATATTATATAAACTATATTAAAAAAAAGATTAAGAGTAGTAGTCATAATTGAATAATCAGAATTTAACTAGTAAACATTCCAATGCAAGGTTTAACACGGCTGATAAATATTATTATAAGGCACTAATTAGGTAATTTCAAAAGGGAAAAGCAAGTTACACAGTTACACCTAATAGTCCACAGGTGGTGAAATTCCTGCTTTAAACACTATACAGCAGTGTTGTTGGGTAACGCAACAGACTGGCAAAATGTAGTGATGTAAAAGTACCGAGCTTTGCTGTAGGTTGTAGTGGAGTAAAAGTAATAAGCATCAGAGTAATAAAAGTACTCAAGTAAAGTACAAATATGTGAAATATGTACATAAGTACAGTAACGAAATAAATGTCCTCAGTTACCTCCCACCTGTGAAGAGCCCAGTAAAGCTAGTGTCTGTAGCTAGTACACTGTAGAGTAAGTGAGGTGTGCTGTATAGAACGTTCTGATCTCCTCTGTAGAGAAGTTGGATAAAGGTCCTCTCCCAGTGTGCGCTCAGAGACACGGCTCTGCTCGCAGTTCTTCTGTGTGGATCATCTGAGTAACATTACTATGTTTGTGTTAAACTGATGAAATGAAGCCGGTTCCTGCTGCTGCTCTTTGACTTTGGATGCTTTGACCGTTAGCGTAAAGTTCACGTGTTCTGTTGCCTGCAGTGTTTCTTGCTGAAGTTGAGCGCTGGAGATGCGTGCTAAATATGACCCCTGTGACCTGTGAAAGTGTGCTGAATTTATTTGCAGGCCTTATGCTAAACGCTTTGACTTCTCTTGCGTGCTCTTGTGAAGTCTGAGTTTCTATGTTTAAAATGCAGGAGTTTTACAGAGGCTGATTTCAGCGCAGTTATTATTAACATCATGGTTTTTAATCAAACCATGTAGGAGCTACAGCGCTAAGAACAATTAGCATAAAATAATAGCATAGATTAGAGAAAGGAAACTCTAATAAAACATTTGAAGAAACTGTTAGAAACACTTTAAAATTAGTTATTTGAGGTTTAGGTAGGAATCGGTAACCACTAAGACCTGGTTGAATTATTAATTTATTGTCACATTACTGAGCAGCAACCATGTGGTGTGTGTTAGCTAAACACCAGGCTAACCAGCTCGCTAACATCTGTGTGAATGTGACGGTGAGCTGACAAGCATGTCCACATTTCAGGCTAATGTTGCTCTAACTAACATGGAGCTGATTTTATACGCTAGTTAAATAGTTATATTGTTCTACTTGGCAACACTGAAGAGAATTAAAAACATGAAGTGAAAACACTTAACATTAAACATTAACCGAATTGTAGTTTGTGTGAATAATAATCATGATGTCATTGTTGCTACTGTAGGTAACTTGGTCAAACAGACACCTAGCATGAACTAGTTAGACTAGTTAATTTAGCTAACTAGCACGTTGCTGTCAGTCGTTCATACAACCTGTAGTCAGGCGGAAAAATTCAAAACATCGATTTCAGTAAAACGGTATTTAAAAGCTAGTTTAACTAACTTTGTAACTGTATAAAATGTAGTAGTAAAATATACATTTGTAAAAAAAAAAAAAAAAGGAAAGATAATGACACCAGTAGGGGGTGCTAAACTCATGTTAGTGTTAAGCTGATGTTCAGGTTGATTATACTCCGTATACACCTTTACAGTTAGTGTAACACTACAATTAGCATAAGATTACAGTTAGCATATCGCTACATTGTGTAGCGTACATCGTATGTAAATGTTTTTTTTTCTGTTTTAACGCACATTATTTATTGATTTAAATAAAATATTAAGACGACACGGTGGTGTAGTGGTTAGCACTGTCGCCTTGCACCTCCAGGGTCCGGGTTCGATTCCCCGGCCAGGCTCGATTCCCGTCTCTGTGTGCATGGAGTTTGCATGTTCTCCCCGTGCTTGGTGGGTTTCCTCCGGGTACTCCGGTTTCCTCCCACAGTCCAAAGATATGCAGATTAGGCTAATTGGTGTTCCTAAATTGACCATAGTGTGTGAATGAGTGTGTGTGTGTGTGTGCTCTGCGATGGATTGGCACGCTGTCCAGGGTGTACCCTGCCTCGTGCCCTGAGTCTCCTGGGATAGGCTCCGCCCCCTGACCCTAAATACAGGATAAAGCGGTATAGAAGATGAATGAATGAATAAAATATTACTCAGGTTTCATTCGATCAATCCGGTTTACACTGCAACACAGTGTGGTTTTACACACACACACACACACACACACACACACAAACACACGATTCCTGCCCACATCATTTGTTAGCAAGCTGCTACATGTTCACTTGACCTTCAGAGCAAAACACACAGACATGCCCACACCCAAGTGCGTGCACACATGAACACACGAACACACACACACACACACACACACAGGCAAAGAATGGTAGCCAAGGTCATAGCCTGGCTCATGTAGGCAATTAATCTTCAGATCAGAGTTGTTGTAATTTCCTGCAACTCTCATCTCTCTCTCCTTTGCTCTCCCTTTTACACACACACACACACACACACACACACACACACACACACACACACACACACACACACACACACACGTTAAACAATTAGTGCAGTTTTACTAGCGTAGCGACGACCTCTACACTGTTAGTCTTTCTCTGAATATTCATAGATCCTGATATTAAATTCGGAGAAGCTGAAATTCCTCGTTAGCTTTCTGATTATGTGCACTATCCCTCACACTATCCCTCACACTAACCCTCACACTAACCCTCACACTAGCCCTCACACTATCCCTCACACTAACCCTCACACTATCCCTCACACTAACCCTCACACTAGCCCTCACACTAGCCCTCACACTAGCCCTCACACTAGCCCTCACACTATCCCTCACACTATCCCTCACACTATCCCTCACACTAGCCCTCACACTATCCCTCACACTAACCCTCACACTAGCCCTCACACTAACCCTCACACTAACCCTCACACTAACCCTCACACTAGCCCTCACACTAGCCCTCACACTAGCCCTCACACTAACCCTCACACTAGCCCTCACACTAGCCCTCACACTAGCCCTCACACTAGCCCTCACACTAGCCCTCACACTAGCCCTCACACTAGCCCTCACACTAGCCCTCACACTAGCCCTCACACTAACCCTCACACTATCCCTCACACTATCCCTCACACTATCCCTCACACTATCCCTCACACTAGCCCTCACACTAACCCTCACACTAACCCTCACACTAACCCTCACACTAGCCCTCACACTAGCCCTCACACTAGCCCTCACACTAGCCCTCACACTAGCCCTCACACTATCCCTCACACTAACCCTCACACTAGCCCTCACACTAACCCTCACACTAACCCTCACACTATCCCTCACACTATCCCTCACACTATCCCTCACACTAACCCTCACACTATCCCTCACACTAACCCTCACACTAACCCTCACACTAACCCTCACACTAGTCCTCACACTAGCCCTCACACTAGCCCTCACACTAGCCCTCACACTAGTCCTCATTACTTGAGATATGTCTCAGTGTTAACATGACCACCGGCGTCTGTTTATCGCTTCTAAGCGCATATTTTATGGTTAAATATTTCAATCTAAAAATGTGACCCTTTGATAATTTGCATATCAGTCATGATTGGTCGGAGGCAGTGGCGATATCATGACATCGCCTAACACCGTAAGGATTTGGGTTCGATGCGTGTTTAACGCGTTTCCGAGAAGAAGAAAAAATTTACTTTAAAAATAGCGAGAGACCTGGTACGTGCTAATTAAAATTAATATTAAAATGAACGGGGGGAGGACGGCGGTGAGAGTGAAATTAGTTTTCGCTAGAAAAATGAACACGTGTAAAAACCGACGCCTGACGAGTTTCTCAACAAGTTTCTCGCCTCACGACGTGAAAAAGCCTTTAATTAAATTTTAATTGAATTCAATTTTGATTTAATTAAAGGAGGAAGCGTCAGGACGTGTCGTTACATCAGGTGTCGTTTTAGAGTGTGAAAGTCACACCGAGGGAAGAACCGCCGCAAGACGCGATAATAACTTTATACATTCCTGACGGGGAAAAAGAAAAAGAAAATGCAAACCCGAACTTCTCGTTGTAATTTCAGAGGATTGTTGCTGAATGAGGCTCCGTCCCAAATCGCACCTCAGCACCACTCAGGTCTCTAATTAGAGCTTCAGCCGTTTAAGTGCCTCACCCCTGTTTGTGCTGGTCAAGGTCCTTATTGGTTTCCCACCTAAATCGGACAGTTGCTCCAATTAGAACATTTAAGGCTTCATTCCAAGCGTTCGGATTCCTCGTCACTTCCTATTTTTATTAGAATGTTGCCCATTTAAAGGTCCCACCCCAAACCAGAGCGCATGTCTACACTAATGCGTGCTACACATCACTTTCGCTAACCAGCTAACTGGAATCGTTGTAATTTAACTCACCACAAGTAATGTGGAAGTTAGCATGGGACGTGTGTAGGGTATGGATTACCGAGTGCAATCAAATGCATTAGCATAAAAATTAAATAGTTTGATTCGCCCACTTGCCCATTTATGAATTAAACAGGTTTGGGCGGAGTCAGCTCCTGCCAAGATGGCAACAACCAGACCCTCTACAGCTGATCTTCAAAAACACTCTTCAGTGTTTGTCCAGGTCTCTTTATACAGTCTGTGGTTCAAACCTGTCTCCAGTGGACGTGTACAAACATACACATAAGCAAAAACTTTTTTTTAATTGATTTTTGTCCCTTTTTCCATGTGTGTATTAAGCAAGCCAATTTCATTTATTACACGGTTATCTAATGTGACCTCATAAAAAAGAGCCGTGTACACCTTATTTGTGGTGATTATGTTACCACATATTAATATAATTATGTGGTGATGTTTTTTTTTTATGGCTAAACCGTTGCCAAACACATTAAGCTAATACATTATCAAATGATTGTGACCCAGAGGAGGTACGGTATCCCTACAACAGTCCAAGTGTGTAAATTCATATAAAAACATATAAAAAATTTCAAAACACAGTATTGTTCGTACTGCTCCTATTGTTTTGTAATAAAAACATGTCACACATGACATCCAGCAGAGGGTTTTGGCGAGACCAGATTGACTGTAGGGTTCATTAATAATAATCTTATAGCTAAAACGTTTTTCATTGATTAAAACTAGACTAAAATGTCCAGACTTTTAGTCGATTAAAACTTGACTAAACACAAAATAGGATAAGATTGACTTATGATAAAAACTAACAGGGACATTTATCCCGGGACTACGATTAAGACTAAAATTTTAAATAACTGACAAAATTAACACGCGTAATAAAACTCTCCAGTATGGATTGTATTCGTAGAACCGTGCCCTCTGTTGTGCATTATTCCTTACTTTGAGACCGTATCTTAACTTATGCTAAGTTATATGCTAATTATATAACTGGATGTTCACACTAGCGGTTTACATAAAATTTATAACCTTATTTTTAGCTACTCTTACTCGTGAGTGTGTTTTGATCCACAGCGTCCCGAACTCCAAATAGTTTTGCCGTGAATGTTAAAGACACACCTGGGGCGGCGAACGCAGTGCGGCTAAGTGCCGAGCGCTACAGGAGGCTAACAGCAGGAGCGCGGTCCTCCAGGAGAATAATAACGGTGATAATTTAATTTCAGCGTCTCGGAGTCGTAAAGAATAAGAGCTCGTCGTCGATGAAGACACAGATTTGTTTATTTTCAGAGCAGATGGTGCTGCTTCGGGCCAAGAAGATTTTAAAACTCGGATTTTGCCTTGCAAATGAAGCGCGCTAGCTGAGCATGACGGCGTATTGAAATGCGCTTCATTAGCATTCGCAACAATTTGCAAAACATGTTTCTACTTTCAGCACTAATAGAGAAGACAGGGATCAAAGTGTGTTCATGTGTGTGTGTGTGTGTGTGTGTGTTTGAGTATGGTTAAGATGAAACTAAAGGAATTAATATTAGCTACTGTTTGATTTTGCATCATTAGCATTCATTAGAGTTAGTAAAACATGTTTCTACTTTCAACGCTAATAGAGAACAAAGTCATCAAAGAGTGAGTGTGTTTTAGGTCATATAGTGATATAGTTGTATTGTTAGATGGAAAGATGCATGATGGGAAATCCCTGTAGGATTGTGGGAAGCCGCTCAGTGTGGCAAGTGGTCCACGTCCCTTTTACGAGGCTCCGTCCCAAATCAACAGCAGGTAGTTTAGGGACTTTTAAATGTGTGTTAGTGTGCATTCTGGGGAAAAGAGAGAGCGAGAGAGAAAGTATATAAAGAGAAACAGAACGGCACAAAGTGAGGTGGAAAGAGCGAGAAAAAAGGGAAAAGAAGAAGAAATGAAGGAGGGAAAAGAGAGAGAGAGGGAGATACAGAAATAGAGAGAAAAAGACTGATTGACAGACAGAGAGAGAGAGAGAGAGAGAGAGAGACAGGTGGAGAGCTAGAGAATTACATAGTCAGATGTAGACAGGCAGAGAGGCAGGTAAAGAGAGACATGAGGAGAGACAGACACATGCCGATACAAAAAGACACGCAGAGACAAAGCAGAGAGAGAGAAATAAAGAGAGAAAGATACGCACAGAGAAAGAGAGACACAAACAGTCAGACAGACTAATAGAGAGACATGAGAGAGACAGATAGATGGAAAGGGAAAAAGAGAGATACAGAGGTAGACATACACCAGACGAGAAAGACAGGTAGACAGAAGGAAAAGAGACAGAGAGACATAGAGAAAGAGACAAAACAAGAAAGGAAGAGAGAGAGAGACACAGAAAAAGAGAAAGTAAAAGAGAGACACAGAGAGAAAGAGACAGACGGCTAAACTAGCTGGCTAATGCTACACTAAACTTACGTCATTATATTAGCTAAACAGCTGACTACAGGTTAACTAGTTACATTTAGCTAACCTGAGGACAAACACACATGAGCAGCTCGTCCGCTACAGAGTGAGCAGTTAAAGATAACTAGTGGTATCTGGTGCTGCAGTGTTACTGCGTTAGCTCCATGTAATTAGCTACTGAGCTAGCGACTGCACTGCTACAGTGCATCATGCGGAAAACTGCTGAAGGCTGATTAGCGCTTGGTGCTAAATGTAATAAAGAAATCTTTCAGCATTTCTGAGGTAAACGTTGACGTTCCGGATGGTTCAGTCTCGTTTCCACTGTCGGCGTGTGCGTGTAAACAGCTTCACAGCTACATGCTAGTGTGAATCGTTAGCGCGTTTGTGCTTTGTGTCTTATCCATTTGAACAGTGAGTTTAAGGGGAAGGTCCTGAATGCACCATGAGGTAACGTTTCGTTAGGTTTTTATGTGCTAATGCTTTTGTACAGTATCGTCTAGTGTGAAGGAGTTGATTTGTGACACAGCCGAGAACCTGTGCAACCAAATCTCAGCCATGTTTCACCTCATGACCCTCAGTTTAGCGTCCTAGTTTCAGACATAATGCTTTTGGGCTGAGGGGTTAAACATGCATGTGTGTGTGTGTGTGTGTGTGTGTGTGTGTGTGTTGGTCAGACAACCTCTTTAATTCATCCCTGCTTGCGGCTGTAATTGATATTTAGCAGAAAGGTTAATTGTAACAGTGATCTGTTTTAATTAGAGGAGAAATGCGGAGACCTGGGCTGCCCCTGGGACACACACACACACACACACACACACACACACACACACACACACACACTCGCGGAGTCACTGGGCAGCTGGTCAGAATATCCTCTAGCTGTTGTTACTGTACAATTCTATAATAAATCAGAAATTTAACCCCAAGTGATTTATTTCTCTTACACCGCAGCTAAACCAGTGAATGAGCTGTTGCTATAGAAACAATGATCTAATCAACACCATCAGAGCTCATGTGTGATGTGTTTTATTTGTTTCTCCAGTTTAAAAGCGCCCTCAGTCAGACGGTCAGGACGGTGACGGAGCCCAAAGCTCCTGAGGTGAACGCTACGGCCAACCGGAGCAGCTCCAAGGACCGCCTCAGTGAGGTAAGCACCGCCCACTCAGGAGGTGAGGTCACAGTGTTAGTGTGTGAGAAGTGATCATTTAGAACAGGAAAAACAATACATGTTCATCATCAGCACTTGTCCGTCAGCACTCTGACATTTATCTGTAAATATTTGTTTATTCACAGTTGATTGTTAGTTTTTTTAGATCTACGGTCACACCCTGACTTCTAGGTACACGCTAATGTTTTTCTTGAGTTACACTTACTAGCTAAGCGTAACCATGGAAATGACCTCAGCTAGATTGAGAACACAAACATCAGTGTTAGGCTACGTTTACACTGCCAGGTCTCGATGCTTAATTCCAATTTGTTGCCTATATCTGATTTTTTGACCGTCTGTTTACACGTTATTTCCACTTTGACTCGTAGCCGATTAACGTGTTTACACTCGCCATACCATCTGAAACATCGCGCATACCTAAAGGGAGGTTCTTGCGCTGCACACTAGCCAAGATAGAAGGAGAAATATGCTTAACGCTCTGCCATATATGCAAAGTTCACGAAACGTCACCATGGTTTTAAAACGGAGGAGGAGAAAAAAACAGCATAATTGCAGCCTGCACATGTGCTTTATTCATCAAATACTGATTTAATGTTATTTAGCCCAAATAAGCAAGTGTGTGTGTTGGAGGGGGGGGGGGGTGTTGTTCTTTTCCTTTTCCATGTCACCTGCAATGTTATTCCACACGCGCTTCCACCGGAGAATAACATTACGTCATTAAACCACGAAGAAGTCGCAGTTTTAATGACATACAGAACACAATGCCTCAGGAAATCCGATCTGTCTGTTTACACGATAATCACATCAGCACATATCTGATTTATATCCGATTTAATTCCACATATGAAGGAGGCCTGAAACCGATCTCGAAATATCGGAATGCATGCATTTTTTTCCTGTTTACACGGACATACTGTAGAACATATCCGATATGTGTCACATATGAGCAAAAAATCGGAATTGGGTCACATTTACCTGACAGTGTAAACGTAGCCTTAGTAACAAAAATGAAAACTACATCTTTTAGATCTTCACAGCATTTACTGTGTTCAATAACTAGCCCAAAGATTAGCCCAGAAAAGCTAGCATAGCGAGTAATGGGAAAGCTAACCTAGTGAGTAATGAGAGCCAGTGTAGCTAGCAAAAGCTAAGCTAACTAATGAAAACTAAAGTTAGCGAGTAATGAGCAAGTAACCTAACAATTAAAATGAAAGCTAACCTAACCAGTAATGTGAAAACTAACCTAGCAAATATTAGGAACTCTAACCTATCCAGTGAAAGCTAGCCTAGCCAGAAAAAAGAAAGCTAACAAAGAAAGTGAAAGCTAGCCACATGAGTAATGAGAACGTTAGCCTAGCGAGTGTAGCTACTGTGTACGGAGTCGAAACCTTGTCACAGGCATTATCTCAGACAGAAGCCTGTCAATCAAGATGCTCATTAGAATATTAGGCCCTGCCCCCCTGTCTCAGATCAGTGACTCAGCAGTTGTGTGTGTGTGTGTGTGTGTGTGTGTGTGTGTGTGTGTGTGTGTGTGTGGCGTTACATATTTATGTCAAATTTTTAATGACGCGTTGTTTTAAGAAAAGTGTCATAATTTTTTCTGAGGATATTAAACGATCAGTTCATTAGGAAGCCGCGAGGATGTTTTTTTCCTAGAAAGGTCAGACTCTGTGCCCTTGACATCATCAGGATGAGACGCCGCTCGAGTCGGAAACTGGAGGCATCAATCATCTGTAATGAATAAGTAATGGATAATTTCCCCTCAGGGATCGTTAAAGTGCATCTATCTATCTATCTATCTGAAACCGTGTGTGTGTGTGTGTGTGTGATTTTAGATGCGAACGGGGGAACGGGGGAGGGGTGAAATAATAAGGCGATACGCCAGAGTAATGAGAATTTATGTCTAATTCCCGCGTGGCTCGTTTTAAATGAATCCTGAATATGCTTCTCTAACTAATGCCTGTCAAACGCCAGGCAAATTCACTCAGGCGGAGCGGGGGAGAGAAAAAAAGACGAGAGGAGAGATGAGAGGAGGGGTACACGTCTCTCCGAATGGGTGATGATGAGGAGGAGGAGGAGGACGGAGCGAAGAAAAAGCTCTTAATGAAGAGATTAAATGCACTGTTCCTGATGGAAATTAGAGAACGAGAGACACATCAGGCTTTTATCATCTCTCTCTCTGTCTGTCCACATTTGTCTTTCTGTCTGTATGTCCTTCTTTGTCACTCTCTCTGTATGTGTCTCTATGTCTATCTCTCTGTCTTTATCTATCATCTTTCTGTCTGTCTCTCTTTCCCTCTCTCCTTCGTTTCTAGCTGATTGGAGCAAAAAAATAAAAAGAGGCTGCATTTTTTTTTTGTAATGAAAAAAATCTGACAGAGCGAGGGAGAGAGAGAAAGAGAGGGGAGGAGGGGTGGCAGGATGGAGGCCGATAAAAGCCTGACAGTTTTGACAGTGAAAAGCGACAGAACGGAGAGAAAGCAAGGGAGAGAGAGACGGAGAGCGATGGAGAGAGGGAGAGGGAGGGCTGAGAGGAGTGAGGAAAATTGCAGGCTGCGCTGGCTGACAGTGTTGATCTGCCATTTCCCTCTAATCTCCTGCCAAAAGTAATGGCGCTAAGAAGCAGGACGCCGTGCCCACGTCGTTTGTACCTGTCCATCACACACGGAGGAGAGGAAAAAAAGAGAAAGACAGAAAGAGAGAGACAGAGAGTGCCAGTCAGCACAATGCGCTAACTCTAGCTCTGTAAACACCACCGCGTTGTTAAAAGCAGTTCAGTCTCTCTAAACACTCGCACCTCGCTCTGTTCCAAACCTCCTCACGCTCACTCGTCCACTTCCCCTCAGGTGAGATCCCTTAGTCGCTCAGTTAGACTTGTGTCTGAGTAGACATGTCTCGCTTGTGTGGACGCCTAAAACCTAACTAACTTGGTAAAAGCTAACTAGCTATAAATGTAAGTTATAAGAAATAATCCTCCTGTCAGGCTAAAAAGCAGTTCTTTAGTTACTAAATTAGCGAAGCGGGCTAACTGTACTAGCTCCGCTCACTCACCAGAGGAAGCGATGATCTCTTCTACTTCTTCCCAACGTAGTTTCTATTTCTACTGATTTATATTATGCCATGTGCTCGCTAGGTAACTAACTGTACATCTAGCTAGCAAATCAGTCACTTAGCAAATTACTTAGTTCTCTTTTAACTCTTTAAAGTTCTCTTTATTTAGCTTAGCTAATAAAACTAGCACTAGTTTGTAAGTGTACTAGTAGATCACTGATTTTCTAACTAGCTACGATATCAAACGTCTGTTTAGTAGCTACAAGAAAAGTTATACGTTATTCGATTAGAAACATGTAAAAAATGGTTTAGAATAGAGCTGCACGATATATAGAAAAATGATCGTTATTGCGATAATGGTATACGCAATATCTGTATCGTAAAGAGTTGCGATAAATGAAATCGATGAGTGTACGGTTACACGTAAATATAAAGTCATGTTTGAAAGTAATTCATATTGTTTTGGCAGGTTTATAGTAACAGCAAACCAGAAGTCAGAATATCTGCTGAGGGGTTTAAGTCATTCATAGTGTTTTGAAGTCAAATATTTGCAACTTCCTTGACAAATAGTTTCTTTTTAGCCTGAATTAGATTTAATTACATCAGACGAATATCTATTACCTGTTTATTTTAGTATGATCATTACATATATAAATGATTTTTAAAAAATAGCCAATAATAATAATAAAAAATGCATTTCTCTAGGGGAATGTTATATCGCAAGAAATATCGTTATCGCAGTATTCAACTACAATATCGCATATTTTCCTATTATCGTGCAGCCCTAGTTTAGAATTTACATATTAGAAATATGACAAAAGCAAATCAGATAATAACTACTGAGTTACTTTTAACCAGACATGTAATATTCTAGCTCCCTGAAATATTTCTGTACTTTGTTTAAAATTAATTAATTAATAGATTAATTATGTTAGCTCATAGCTAGTTAGCAAGCTGGTAGATTTTATTTGAATCTTTAATGAGTGCTTTCATCATTCCACAAAACAAAAGCTTTAAAATATGTTTGAACTGCTAGCAAGAGACGAGCTGACTGTAATATCGAGCTCCCGTGTCTCAGTGGTGAGTGAACGAGGGCAAGTTGAGACCCAAAGTGGGACGCAGAGGACAAGCAGAGTCTCAGCGGAGCTTTTGTGATTATTCGTCGTCTTCATGCTCGGCTGCTCCTGATTGGCTTCTATTCACACACAGCTCTGCCTTTTAATCGACTCTCAGCGTGGAACTGAACAAAGAGCTCTGGACGGGTCGCCCCTCCTGCCTCATTACTGAGGGTCAGGGAGTTCTCTGGGGGCAGACGGGGTTGATTCAACTCCCGAAACCACACTGGCTTATAAATAACTCTTAACTATTTACAATCTATAATAAACGTTGTGTTCCTAAAATTCTGTCAGGGTTAGATTTATAATACAGTAAAACCTCAGATTGCGAGTAACGCGGTTTGCGATGTGCCGAGCGTCACATGATCACAACTGAGCCAACAGTTTTTCTCTCTCATGCGCTGCGGAATTGTGGGTAATCGTCTCCCCTGCTGGGTCTTAGTTCTCGTCTCTTACTGGTAAAATCAACATCCGTGCTCGCGTGTACTGTTTACTATAACACTGTGACCACGTGTGTGTGTGTGTGTGTGTGTGTGTGTGTGTGTGTGAAACATATTTTATTTTGTGTCTGTATGCATGTGTGTACAGCGCACATGTAAAGCAAAAGCAAGTGTCATTAGAGAGGTTAAAGATCCATTTTCTCTCTCTGTATCAGCCTGCTCTTCGTGTCTGTGTGCACGCGTGTCATTGGACACTGTGACACACAAACACACAGACCCCTCCTACTTTCGCCTTCACACACACACACACACACACACACACACACACACGCACACACACACACTCTTTCTCTCTGCTCTACACAGAAACACTGCTCTGTCGCGATTCTTTTCAAAGGTAAAGTGCAGGTTAATTTGTTTTATTTTTTACCTTACAGCAATCTTCATTGTGCATCATCACTGACTGTCATTAGAGAGATTTCTTGTTTATTTTTCCGATAAAACAGTGTTTTCGTTGTGCGTGCATGTGTGTGAAAAGAGTGGAGGAAGGGTAACTTTGTAAGACAAGAAGGCGTAGAGAGGAGCTTACTTTAGTTTTACACACACACACACTCACACACAGCACCTGCGCGCACAAACAGAAACACAGGGTTTTTTATGTATTTATTTGTTCGGGCTGTGGAACGAATAATTTGTGTTTCCATTATTTCTTAAGGGGAAATTCGATTTGGTTTACGAGTGTTTTGGAATACGAGCCGCTACCAGAACGAATTATGCTGGTAATCCGAGGTTCCACTGTATAAATACCAGGTCCTTTACACATGGGGGAAACTTTAAACATTGTAGCGAGATTCCTGTAGTTCCTTGACCTAACCAATTAGCATTAAATAGCATTGACATTGTGTCTCCAATAAATCAATAAATGTTGTAACAGACCTCGTAATGCTTTTTGGTTAGGACAGTAAGACAAAGTATCAGTAATGTTCTGGGTGTGTTACGTTATTTTCGCCGCCATCATAGAGTTCACAGATGTCGCCACGGGGGGGCATCGCTTGGTAGTTGGAACAAAACAGGCGTGCGAACCAGTGAAGTAACTTGATGCAATCAAGAAAAAACGATCCATCAAACCTACTTTTATTTATACCAGTTTTATTTTGCAGAAAGGAGTAACGAAGATGCTTAGGAGAAACGTTGTTGTTGTTAGACTTTTGGCTGCTCCCGTTGAGGGGTCGCCGCCACATAGTGTCTATAATTTGTTACATTATAAGACTGGTTGCATTTGTCTCTGTTCTTAAAAGTGTAGAAGTCTCTAGAAGTCTAAAAGATTGGACAGTCTCTAGGAACACAGGAGCACGTCTGAGATCAGTTTTAGAACTGCACAACTGTTTCAATCTAAAAGGGCCGTGATTCTAAACTGATCTCAGAACTGCTTCTGCTTTACCACATCAAAGGCTTCCTGTTCTAGAAACTCGTCCAATCAGATGCGTCCTGCTCCACAACGAAGTATCCGCACCTTGACGTTTCTAACGATTATTCACGCTACTTTAGTCTTCACACACATTATGATTTTACGCATTTTTTATATTTTATATTTCCAGCTGAAGGTTATCAAGATAATCAATTAGGTTTATATATAAAGTGTCAGGATCGGGTGCAGACGCGTGGAGGAGCAGCGACTGGTTTTATAGACAACATTAAAACGAGCTGAATTAGCCATCTATCGGCGCGAGCTCAGCGTAAAGCTTGGCGAGATCAGATTAAACACCCCGTTCATAACGTTAGAGGATTTTATCACACAAACACAATAAACGCTGTAGAAATCTGCAGGCTCGGCTTTTCCAGCGTGCCCACGTGCGCATAATGAGCTTTATTTATTTTTTACAAATATGTGTTAATGAGATAAAAATACAGTTAGCGTAGCGTTTTACAGCACTAGATTATGATTATATCTCAGTCTGCTAATTCTCGTTCCTTCAGAATGCGAGGCAGAACTTACTGTTCCTCACGCCATGCAGAACTTTATATTATTTTATTTTACGTTTTTCATTTATAAGGCACTTTCTGTTTTATGCTCTAAATCTCCTTTAACTGATCCGCTTTAACTGAAGCTAAAAATTAATCCGTTTATAGTGACATTAACAACAATACGATTATTAAAGGGGAAAAAATTACTACTTTCTCTGGATAAAAGGCATATTGATGTAATCACACAGCTGATCCTGATCGGTGCTTTTTTTAACTTTGGTTCACCTGAAAGAACTTCTTTCTCATATTATTATTATTATTATTATTATTATTGTTGTATTTAAATGTTAAGTATTATTATTATTATTATTATTATTATTATTATTATATAGTTGTTGGTCTTTCGGCTGTAAATAAAAAAGTAAATTAGAGAAATAAAAAAAATTCAATTGAATAAAAAAATTGTTTGACAATGATAATAATTTTATATTATTCTTAAACTTTTCATTATTGAAATATTTTAATTGAATTGAATGTTTTATTTTAATGTCTCTGATTTGCATGTTTATTATTTTCAATATTTATTTATTAGATTTAAATATTCAATATATTCTTATTATTATTATTATTATTGTTATATTTCTGATTTTATATATTTATTATAATATTATAATTATTATTAATACCATACTTTATATTTATATATAAACGTAAAAAATATATTTATATATAATAAATAAATACTAAATTATATATTTTGTATCTTTGTAATGTATTATTTTTGTATGTTTATTATTTCTTGATTATTATTATTATTATTATTGTTATTATTTATAATTTTTATGTTTATTGCTTAGACTTTTTGTTTACTGTTATTACTATAATTATAATATTTCATATTTATAATTTTTATTATGTATTATTATTATTATAACATTTATCTGCTGGAATCTTCATCAGTCCAAATATACCTTCTTTAAGCCGACGCCTCACAGCGTATTTTGGAATAAAACCTTAAACCTGGCTTATGATGACACAACACTGCTACGTAGCGCGCCCTACAGTAGGTTAGCACGGGGCGCCAACACTTACAGAGCTCAGACCGGAATGTGCCGGAATGTTCGGCCGCGCTCTCGGCCCTAAATCCTCATTATCATTTAAATAGGGCTCACTTTCCTGCTTGAATACCACAACGTGAATGAAGCGGGGCCACGGGGAGGCTAATTCCACCAATCTGTGCCCTGCGTGTGCGTGTGTGTGTGTGTGCGTGTGTGTGTGTGTGTGTGCGTGTGGCATTTATTCACTCTCCTTCTCTCTCTCTTTTAGGTTTATACGATGTGTAAGGGCGGCATTCAAGCGATAATATGGGGCACCTACAGTATATACCTATAGAGTTACCCTGGTGCGCTGTAGAGAGAGAGAGTGTGTGTGTGTGTGTGTGTGTGTGTGTGTGTGTGTGTGTGTGTGTGTGTGTGTGTCAGTCATAGGGGGTTAGAAAGTGGAATAGTGTTGATTCCCGCTGTGCTGCCTCACTGGTGTTCTCTAATTGACACAGAGGGGGCTGTGTGTGTGTGTGTGTGCGTGTGTGTGTGTGCGCGTGTGTGTGTGTGTGTAGGAGAGATTGAATTCTAGGCAAGGACAAAATTGGTGTAGCAGAAAAGTCTCGGTCCCCCCACCTACACCCCCCTGCCCCCTCCCTCACGGCCCTCCTCCTCCCCCTGAGACGGGGCCACAAATTGCCAATCGACCAAAAGAGGAAAGCGGAAAAGCAAAGGAGAAAATGGAGGAAGGGAATAAATGAGAGCGAGTGAGCGAGTGAGTGAGCGAGTGAGTGAGCGAGTGAGTGAGCGAGTGAGTGAGTGAGTGAGCGAGTGAGCGAGTGAGTGAGTGAGTGAGTGAGTGAGTGAGTGAGAGAGATCTCAGCCCTGTGGACACCTCCAATGTCCAATTAACATCTGTTCCATCTGCGTGGGTCGACCTGGGACTCTTTACTCCTCCACTCATCCCCTCGTTCACTCCTCTGTATGTCCACTCCTCCACTTATCCACTTATCCACTCCTCCACATGTCCACTCCTCCAAATGTCCACTCTTCCACTTGTCCACTCCTCCACATGTCTACTTCTCCACTCCTCCATACGTCCACTCGTCCACTCCTCCATACAGTATGTCCACTTATCCACTCCTCCATATGTCCACTCTTCCACTTGTCCACTCCTCCATATGTCTACTTCTCCACTCCTCCATTTGTCCACTCGTCCACTCCTCCACTTGTCCACTCCTCCATGTGTCCACTCCTCCATTTGTCCACTCCTCCACTTGTCCACTCTTCCACTTGTCCACTCCTCCACATGTCTACTTCTCCACTCCTCCATATGTCCACTCTTCCACTTGTCCACTCCTCCATATGTCTACTT
>CM060122.1:34389429-34421929 GCA_030522415.1 Channallabes apus
CTTTTCACTCTGAATAGTAACACACACACACACACACACACACATGGCATAGTGTGAATAAAACCGACATCTTGAGGAAGGCTGAGAAACTTCTCGAGTGCAGTTCATATGTGAATCGCCTCTCGATTGCGTCTCCGCTCCTTAACACTCTTTTAGCGCTAATTATTCGCGGCGGTGACGTCCTGAGTGCTCTCCAGCCCGAGATCTGAGGACAGAAATATTTGTCCCAAGGCCTGTTTCCAATTTAGAGCTAATGCATATGCAAAAAGGGCCTTTTATTTTCCCACTTGGTTTGTGCGTGCTTTAAAAGAGCTCGTCATTTGGGCCTGGCTCTAATGAGTCGTTTTTTTTTACATGTGAGGCGCGAGAGTGCCGTTTAATTACCGCGCACAGGCGCGCAGGAGCAAAATGGCTGACCGTTTAAAGCCTCCGCTTTTTAATCTTCTTTTTTTATCTCTCAGATTAGCATGAACTCCGCGCAGCTTCTATTCAGACGCTGGCAGAGAGACGTTTAGTTTCCATCAGACTCTCGAGCTACGTGTCCGGGTTTCAGTAAAAGCAGCGGCTACTGCGTCAGAACGATTCTGTTTAAACCCGTAAGACGACTCCATACGATGTGATCTACGGTTTCACTACGATCCTGCGCCGTCTCAGTATGATCGACTCAGTAGTTTCATTAGGATTTGATTCCGATTGATTAATATTTTTGGGAGGCACAATGCATTTCACAACACAAAATCTTACGTCACACAGTACTTTAAATTTAAGCTAACTAACTAGCAACATTAATTATTCTCGGCTAACATTAGCTAGCTAACAAGTCTGCTTAGTTAAACGTTAAATGGTTACAGTAACTCTTAAGTTAAAAAGTGATTCTTTACCGTGCTAGTTTATACCCTGTGAATTCTTATAATGTTCAATAAAACCGGTGGTGTAATGTTGTCGTTCTGTACGATGCAGTTTGTGATTGGCTAATGAAATTGAATCTAAGCCGTATGCGGTATGATGAGCAGAGCCCTGAGCTGGATTATTATCTACAGCAGTGCTGATGGATGGTTTATGGCCCGACGTGTTTAACTTATAGGCGTTAATTACGGCTCTGCTGTACGTTACGGCAGCTAACGGCTCCACCGCGGGCTCTCCGCCCTCACATCGCCTCCATTAGATTAGCGTTCATTTCTCCGTAGCTTTCAGCCAAAGCAGAGCGGCGGATGTAAACGAGTGCGCTGCGGCACACGTGCTGGAGCAGAATCAGACCTCGATTACGCACCGCTTCCCTCTCGGAAAGCTCTTAACGTGGACTTGAACAGCTTAATGAGGGAGTTAATGAATGCTCAGGGTGTTCGGCAATTCTACTGTGTAGCACTGCCGCTTTTATCGCCTATTACCGCTCGCCATTTGCATCAGCAAATTACAACTCGATATCATTATCCAGCTCAGGCCAGGGTGTAAATTAAACCTCCAGTTACGTACGTCTGTGTGTGTGTGTGTGTGTGTGTGTGTGTGTGCATGAGTGAGACGAGGTTAAGAAAGATGCAATATGATTCACAGCCATTTTCATAAACGTGCTACAGAGTCGTTTTGTTGCGGTATGAATCAAACTCAATTTGATTCAGAAAATGATTCAGATTCAGTTTCATCATGTGACTTTTACTGGCTTATCAAAGCAAGGTGTTTTTTATGTTAATGAAACATGCTAAGTGGGCAGGGTAGCAATTATCAAGCACAGCCAAGTCAGTTCGGCTTTTCAATTTTTATTTATTTATTTATTTATTTATTTATTTTAATATAATAAAAGTTTGGAGGAGAATGACACAAATATTAATTTTCATAAAGTTTCATAACCTTCAGTGTTTTAGATCTTCTGGATGACAGAACCCATCTCAGAAGAGCACCTAGCCACACCTAGCGACACCTAGCCACACCTAGCGACACCTAGCCACACCTAGCCACACGTAGCCCCACCTAGCCACACCTAGCGACACCTAGCCACACCTAGCGACACCTAGCCACACCTAGCCACACGTAGCCACCTAGCCACACCTAGCCACACGTAGCCACCTAGCCACACCTAGCCACACGTAGCCACCTAGCCACACCTAGCCACACCTAGCGACACCTAGCGCCACCTAGCCACACCTAGCCACACCTAGCCATGTAGCCACACCTAGCCACACGTAGCCACACCTAGCCACCTAGCCACACCTAGCGACAGCTAGCCACACCTAGCCACCTAGCCACACCTAGCGCCACCTAGCCACACCTAGCCACACCTAGCCACATAGCCACACCTAGCCACACCTAGCGACACCTAGCCACCTAGCGCCACCTAGCCACCTAGCCACACCTAGCCACGTAGCCACACCTAGCCCCACGTAGCCACACCTAGCCACACCTAGCCACACCTAGCCACATAGCCACACCTAGCGACACCTAGCGCCACCTAGCCACCTAGCCACACCTAGCCACGTAGCCACACCTAGCCCCACCTAGCCCCACGTAGCCACACCTAGCCACCTAGCCACACCTAGCCACACCTAGCCACCTAGCCACACCTAGCGACACCTAGCCTCAAAGACTCATTGCCTTTTTGACTTTGAATTGTCATTTTCTTTCAATGCTTATTATTATTCCTCATGTAATTTAAGAGTGTTTATTCTCACTCTGCCACCTCCAGCATCTTAATGGGATCTAATTCTATTACTCTGGTACACTGAAGTATAATTACAAGCATTTAATAAATACAAGTATCAAAGGCTTTTATTGACAAAAACAATAAGTTTATGTGAAGAGTCAGTACTGGCAGCGTTGATCCTTCTCTTTCAAGACCTCTGCCATTCACCCTGTCAATCAATTTCTGAGCCACACCCTGACGACCTGACCCATTCTTACATAATCAATGCTTGGAGTCTCCATGCTTTAGTCCTAATTTGTGTGTTGATGGCAGCAGATTTTGTCATTCTCGATACTTTTGGGTGTATACCTGATTCACTGTGACATTTATCGTAGCTGAATCACATTTTGCTAAGCTAGCTGATGTGCTTTATCGATGCAACATTTGCAAAATTTAACCCTGTGGCTACTTAAACTATCGCTCACTGCAGTTTTATAAAGGGTGCCAATATTTCTAAATTGGCGTAAATTTATCCTTAGGTCCATCCGTGCTGACTGATTTTTTTTTCTTTCGTCTGTAATCTTTATTATTTTGTGCTTGTGTGTGTGTGTGTGTGTGTGTGTGTGTGTGTGTGTGTGTGTGTGTGTACAACATGGCGGTGTATTTCAGTAGCAGTGACTCTGAAGCTTTTCTCAGAGGAACATTTCCAGACTCGTCTCCAGCGCGTTTTCAGCCGTTGTGCCGTTATGATTACATGCTAAAGGAGCTCAATAAATCATGTGGATTTATAGCTGTGTGGTTTATTAATGCGGCCGTAGGTGTAGCGCTCGGCTCTCTCCGGTGCTGTAAAGGCGCGGCGCTCCGGGCCGCAGGGAAATACACTACATTAAAACCAACAGCCTCGCACAAGCACCGCCATTTAACACCGAACTCCACTCTACTTCTGCCAGATCTCTTCAATTAGCAGCGGGAGTTTCCAGCGCAGGCCCTTTACATATTTATACCACGTTTTTCTCACACGAGATTCTGTGTGTGTGTGTGTGTGTGTGTGTGTGTGTGGTTAAAACACGACCTGTTTATTAATAATACAAAACCAGGTACCTGTTTCTGTCTGTGCTGAGGTTTTTACTTTCCGCACTGCAAAAAATATTATTACAACAAAAACAAATGTAAGACTATTAAGTCAAAGGTTACTAAAATTGTAAGCAATTTGTCTTGTTCTATTGGCAGGAAATTTTTCTTCTTTCAGGACATAAATTCCTAAAATTAGAAACAATATCTGAAGTTGTTTACAGTTTTAGTAAACTGGGACGTAATTATCTTATATTTGGTTTGTTGGTTGAAAATTTATACACATTTTCATAAAAAAAAATATTGTAAATAATCTTATCAGTCTTATATGTGGTTTGTTTTAAGAACGTATAGATAAATATAACTATATTTTCACTTGCTAAGATTTCTTTTGATCGTTTTTACGGTTTGTAAAGATTTCTAAGAGACCCGTGTATTACAACCATCTCTTACTGGAATATGATTTTGAAAGATGACCCAGTGTTGAGGAAGTACAACAAAGCAACGAGAGATGGCAGAGCATCTGGTCTCTGTCTGCTTAGTATTGGACAAATCAAAATACATGTAAAGACACAAGACAGCAGCAGCGCATCTCTGTGAGCACTATAACATCCAACGTATATATATTACACACATGAGCCATCACTGAGTGCTCACGGTCAGGTCAGGAAAGGGATGGAGAAACATCACAAAGAATCCCAGGCAACATCAAGGTACAAGAAGATCAAGAGGTCATCGTCATCGTCACTGCGCATACGTTAAAGAGGACTCTATCCACCGCGTAAATCCATCACACACTCATGGCTGCCCTAAGGGATAAGCTCAGCTCTATGAGAGAGATATTAAGGAAAATGCGTAATATGCTTAATCATAATAATCATAATAATCATCATAATAATAATGCTCCAGCACTTGGGTTAAAATTTTCTGCTTTAGGTCTCTGTTCATATTCTTACGATTTTTAAATAAGATTTGTTTGTGTGAGACATCTAAAGTAGATTGATTAGTGCAGTGAAGTTACTGTGGGTGGTTAGTGTTAATCAGGAAGTATGGGTCAGTTAGTGTGGGTGGTTAGTGTGAGGCTGTTAGTATAGATAGCTAATGTGAATCAGGTAGCGTGGGTCGGTTAGTGCAGGGCGGTTAGTGCGAGGCAGTTAGCTGCAGGTATAACGTATTGCTGCGTGTTTGTAACAGCGGTGTGTCTTTGACATCACGACTGTTTGTAGAGAGCATGTTCCGCCGCAGGAAAATACCTCGAGATCCACAGTGCAGTCTCAGCAGGAGTATGTGTGTGTGAGTGTGTGTGTGTGTGAGAAATTGCTGCAGGCGAAGAAAAAGACCAGACAAAAGCGCCTCGGGCAGTACTTGGCCCCCGAGAGCCTCCCGACCAAACAAAAAGTGAAATTAAATATGGCTCACGGCGTTTTCTCTCTCTCTCTCTCTCTCTCTCTCTCTCTCAACCACACACACACAGAGTGGAATATTTCTCATTTCTCCACCACATCGTCTCTTTGGGCTGCTTCACTCACCCACCTTTTTGTCAGACTCGCAGGGTGGCAAATCCGTTTATCATCTTTTATTTTTTATAATTCTCTCTCTCTCTCTTCCTTTCTATCATACCTGAGACTTTCACACTCGCTGTAACACTTCCTGTGTTAGTTTTATTAAAAGCGCAGTACCTCAGCGTCAACCAAAACCATTAGAGGTGTTAGGAGTGTTTTTTTTTTGCTCCTATTTCACCACTCATTTACTTTTAGATAATTAACAAACCACGTGTTTAAAAATCGACACGAGTTCTTCAAAAGTGGAAATCAGTTTGTTGGGGTGCCAAAACATTTGCTTAGATAAAAACATACCATGAATGTTGAAAGCCATGTAGAGTGTATTTTTCTTTTTTTTTGTTCTCTTTTTTTATTTATGTATAGCTATGAAAAGAGAGACAGTTGCAGTTGGCCTCTGTTGGTGAATAATCCTAATTATGGAAAATCCTCAAGAAAAAAGACTTCACAGTCCAATACAGTGGAAAACAGCTCTGAGACAAAATGGCATCCGTTTAATCACGCAGTAAACACTGTTGTCCCTCCCTCCTTTAATTGAGTTTAAACAAGGTCAGCTGACCCTGCTGTGTCACTGGGAACCCCCTCACGATTTAAAGGTGCAGTCTTGTATAATGCGAATCCGAAAAACAGCACTGTTACTTTTCACATATGAGAGAGATTAAATTGGCATGTTTAAAAAAGCGTAAATGCCGTTGCGATTTTTGGACACAGGATGGCAGTGTGGAGAAAGGGGACAGATGATTACTCAGATTTTGTTCAAGTAGATTGGTATGCTTTACATAGTGCATTGGTATCAAAGGTGCATAAAACTCACTTTGTCGGACTTATGACCAAATTCGACTTACGAACGTGCTCCTGGTTCATAAGTCGGGAACTTGCTGTACTTAGCTAAAACGCAGATGTTAGTGAATATTTTCTTCATTTTAGTATATGAGTGTTGACTGTGTGATGGTTGCATGAGGTGTGAGAATGATTTCAGCCAATGAAATTACAAAAAACTTGGACACGTCCTCTTTCCAGGTTTTAAAAAAAAACCTGTGTCCAATTATGATATTATCGTTAGCGAATACATTTTCAGCATGATTAGCAGAATATACTAGCAGTTTTTCATTCTAACGTTAACACCTAACACGACTAATACAGACCAGAAGCTGATGATATTACTAAATTCCAGCATTAAGGATTTAACATGATGGATTTCTCTTATGTTTAAATGTTGAATAATAATTCGTTTTTGTTTTTTGGAAAAATTATTGAGGTGAGAGAAGAGATAAATGTTTTTAGAATCTTCTATGGACCAAAAAAAGAAATAGCACACAAGAAGCTTTGGGGTGGATGTTAGCAGTGGGAGGCTAATTACAGGAACATGCCGTATCATTAGCCCTGTATCTATCAGATAGCATGATAGAGCGAGCGAGGGAGAGATGGATAGCGAGATAAAGAGAGAGAAAGAAAGAGCAGGTTGTGGTTTCGACGCTAGGCCTCTCCCCTCTGTGGTTTAGCCTCGGGCTAACAGATACACACAGGCAGGTACTGACAGATTTCCTGCAAGTTAGCAAACCTTTTTATCTCTCTCTCTCACACACACACACACACACACACACACACTCACACACTCGCACACACACTCACACACACTCTTCCTCAGCTTTGTAAAGGTACCTGACTCAAAAAACAATAAAAAGTTTTTTTTAAATAATCATATTTTCTTTAAGCATGATTATATTTTATTAGCATGTTAGCATCATGGATTTTACCACTAGCTAAAGCTGCAGTTGGCCTTTTCACACACAAAAAAAATTTTTATAAATGTTTCTAATTAATTTTTCCTTAAAATAGCATCAGTGGTACTTCATGTGAATCCTAGCTTTTGGCTAGCATTAGCATTTAAGTCTTGCTAGGTTCTGCTTGCTGTTTTTTCGAAGCAAAACACATGGCCCTCATTGTTAGCACAAATGTCGATGAAAATAAATATTAGTGCTACCTCTTATTATTTATTAAGTTCAGTATATACCGCTTTTAACAAATAAGTAAAGTAACAAATAAGGAATACTTTAGCATTAGTGTAGTTGTTTGGGTGACTGAAAGAATTAGCCTATTAGCATGTCCTCAGTGATTTATTGTTCTTCTTATTGCCTCATGCTCCTACTGCTATACCTTATGAACTGTTAACATTAGCTTTTAGCTATTGCGGGCTTATAATCATGCTAGATGTATTTATTAATTTTTTTGGACATCAGACCTGTCTATCAGTAATAATAGGATTATTATAGTGCTAGGATTATCCTTGCTAGCCTCTATTTCAATGTTAATGTTCGTTATATAACATTAGCAGTGTCTGACATTTTATGCTAGTTGAAAAAGTAAGAGTGAGAGCTAGCTAGCTAAATCATAAACACCAGATTTCAGAATCAATCAAAACTTTATACACCAAGTTTATTTACATTATTTACAGATTAGAGCTACAGCGTCTGTAAGCGATTCCGACTAGCGTTAATACTGTATGTTTAAAATGTCAGTCATGTTTGTTACCCTCTCTGTGATGGTTATGATGCTCTGCCCCCTTGAAAAAGCTATTGTGTGCTGCTAGGTTTCTTAGCCGTGGTAGCTTTGTTAAGATAAAATGGCAAACATCATTATGTAGCTTCTGTTGTTAGCAATATTATCTCTGCTAGCCAAAGTATTTGCTGTTTTTATTTTTATTTTCCTTCAACTTACAATGAAGTTGTGTTTTAAATGTTTTACTACCAAATCAGTTTGGATCACAGGCTCACAAGGGTATATGCTAATTTTGGTGCCTTAATGCTAATTAGGACCAAACAAACCACTTGTTTATCATTGCCATCTTCACTGCTTTATATTTTAGCTCAGGTTTAAAGTCTGGTTTGTTTAAATGAGCAGGTTCCTGTGTGTGTTTAGCGGAAGTCCTGTAGCAGATAAAGGTGTTTGTGTGCTCTGGACTGAATGTTGGATGGAGTGAAATTCCGAGACAGATTGTCTACATTTGAGGCTCGTTGTTTTCCTGCTGAGTTATTAATACACTTCTAGTGCCCTAGCTGTGCCGAAGTGTGCTAGTCATAATGAAAGTCTCCATGTAGCTGGACGTCTTCAAGTAAACCTGCAGCACACAGGTGCCACCTCTACGGGGAGGTTAAACCTGCCGTTAGCGCTCACTTCACCTCTTAGCATGTTAACCGGCCTTGTTAATAACACACATGATGTCATGGAGATGCTGTGCTAATGTTCTAGGCATCAAATCCAACAATCTATTAAATATGCTACATCGACAAAACGTTCAGCTACTGTATGTTGCTAAAATATCAGCTATGTTTCAATTATCAATTGCCTTGAAACTTAACAATAAGTTTATTTTCAATAAGTTTTACTGGAATATTAGCATTGTTTTATATCTCTCACATGGCTGGAAACATTAATCTAGACTAATCTTGTTAGCTTTGTGGTTAGCTTTTTTTATTTAATTTTTAATTGTTATAATTATTAGCATTAGGTCAAAGAGTTGTTACCATAAATGATAACTTTCAAATGTTTCACTTTAAACAACTGGTAATTTGTAGTTACAAATTGCTTATTCTCAAAAATGTACAAACAGCTGTGGAGTAAAAATAATTATAAATATAAGTAACAATGTCAGTTGTTAAAAGCACTATACAAATAAAATTGAATTGAATTAAAAAATATATTTACAAGTCAATAATATGCAAATGCTGCCTGATAATCATTTGTATCATAAACAGTAGTATTGTATTATTGTAGTATTGTATGGTATATCATTAGTATCGTATAGTATTGTGTCATATCATATTATCTCGGTGTTTATGTTGTATAATATAGTATAGTTGTATTGTATAGTTTGTATCGTATTGTTATATTATATAATTTACATTGTATAGTATTGTATCGTATCATCGCTTGCATTGTATAGTGTTGTATCGTATTGTATTGTATCACATCATTCATATCGTATAGTATTGTCATATAATATTCATATCGTATAGTATTGTTATATCATATTCATATCGTATAGTATTGTTATATAATATTCATATCGTATAGTATTGTCATATCATATTGTGTAGCATCGTATAATACTTATCGTATAGTATTGTATCATGTTGTTTCTGTCATACAGTATACTGTAGTATTGTATCAGATCATATCGATTCCATCATATACTGTAGTATTTTGTACTATCACTTCGTATAGTATCCTATTCTATTATTTCCTTTGTAACATATATTATGGTATTATATATCAGGCAGTTTGTATCATATTATATAATTTGTATTGTATGTATATTGTATGTGTAATGTGGGTATCATATTGTATTCTTTAACAGCTGTTACTCTTTCTCATATGAGCTAATAGGTCATGCCCACAAGCACCATAAGCGACTTGTCATGTCATGCTAGCATGAACGTAGCGTTATATTTTGGACGTTGTGTCACACACTGATGACATGCCAGCGATACACAGACTATGTTCCTCATTCCGCATGAATCTGAAGGAGCATCGCGTGTGTCCGAATGTCGGGCCAACTTCATTACCGCACCAGATGGACTGACAATTAGCTTCCATGCTTCCATTTCCCTCGATGGAGGAAGAAGAGAGGAGCGAGGGAGCCAGGGAGGCGGATGAGGGTAAAGGAGGGGGAGGAGGGGTGTAGTGGAAAAGTAATGGTTTTTGTTTTCATTTACATGGCGAGTTATTCCATTTTAATGCAGCACCTCTGGGAGGCAGCAACATTAAAAGGCTGTCGTTGAGTAATGGAGTCGAACGGCGAGCGGGGACGCGACAGGGAGAAATGAAATTAGCAATTTGGCGCGGTGATTACGCTCCCCGCTGAGGCACTTCCTGCTGATTTAAGGACGCGAGACGTTTAGGGACGTCACATCGCGTTACACCTCAAGGTTAAATTGGAACGCGAGGCGTGTTGCTGAGGGGAGGGGGCATCATACACACATCACACCATACACACGTCACACCACACACACACGTCACATCATACACACATCTCACCATACACACATCACATCACACACACATCACATCACACACACATCACACCATACACACATCACATCACACACACGTCACACCATACACACATCACATCACACACACGTCACACCATACACACGTCACACCATACACTTCTGAACCGTAGTCCAATGCCTTAACCACTGAGCTACACCTGACCCTATTATACATGCATCATACACACCATGTCCATAATGTAAACACACTATACACACATCACATCATATACACATTATACAAACATCATACACACATCATACATTATATGTACATTATAAAACACATCATAACACATATTATACACACAGCATACGATCATACACACATCCTACACTCATTGTACACACATCATATGCATTACATTATACATGATACACATTTTACAGACCTTATGCACATCATACACGCCACATAACACACCAACCACACCTTATAACACATTATAACACATCATAAACACAACACATTATTCATACATTCTAACACACATCATAACACATAGCATACACACATCATAACTTTGAGAGGAAGCAGAGGAAGCTCTTCTCTGGGAGACAGCGGAGTGTGTGATTACAAACCGCGACCCTGTGTGAAGTCAATAACAGCAGGAAGTATGCGCATGTATATGATTATAGAGGAGAGTACAGGGGGAGAAGAACATACGTGTGTGTGTGTGTGTGTGTGTGTGTTCTGCTTCCCTCCTGTCCGACTCAATAACACAGGAGAGACACAGGAGAGACGTGACACCCCCCACTCCCACCTCCCCCCCCCCACCCCCACCCTGTTATCCAGCGTCAGATCCGTTTAGAAGTGTCGCTTTATGTTACGCTCAGGCCTCAGAGGCCTCAGCTGCTGCCGTAATAAAGCAGTTCGGGGATGCAAATACACTTTACTGTAACAGGCTGTGTTCAATTCCCCGTGTGACAGATGGGCCCGTGTTTTATCCGCATCCCCTCAGGGCTGCACAAATCAGAGCGATGCGTTCACTGCCAGAGCTGAAGCGAAAGGACATTTCTTTTTCTTTCCCTCTCTCATCTCGTCTCATGCATCTCGTCGCTTCTCTCTCTCTCGAGGGACTCGAGACAAGACGTGTCCTCTCGGGAATGTTTGGCTTTATCAGTGGAAAAGAAACACTGCTAATTGGGCTGATCCACTTTTTTTTTTTCTCTTGGCTCTGTAGTCTTCATTAACCTACCACTACTCATACAGAGCTCCAGACGATGGGGGAAAATCCACATACGACATCTTCCTCCTCCTCCTCCTCCTCCTCCTCATCTTCATCAATCGTGTTCTGTTCAAGAGCTTTGACGCACGTGTGATTTTTATGCATTGTCTATAGTAAGGGCTATATTCAGTTGCCTCTGTGTTTACGTGAGTAACGTTCCTGGAGTTCAGAGTCGGGTCACGCAGGCGCCTGTTCCCTCTCACTAGCTAACCCCGCCCTCTGTCACACTACACCTGTCCTCGAAGGAAATCGCTATCCACCCTCTTCTGCATACATGAGAGCTCAAACGATTATGAAGGCTCTCAGTGATTGACAGGGACTTGCCAGTGTGCCCCTCCCACTCAGAGTGCGCAGATGATTCTGATCCTGAATGGTGAAAACCCTTAAAAGCTCTACGCTTCCTGTTCTTAATAATCCAGCGTGTGACCGCTGTGAACACAGCCGTCTTGGTGCCATTAGATTTTTCACCGTATTATGGACTCGATCGGAGGAATGATGAACAGATCTGATTGGACGGCGCGTCTGATCCATTAGCGATGCGTTTATCGTTATTGACCGCGTGGTCACGGCTCATTGTGCAGAACCACAAGAGTGCAAACGATTTACACTAATGAGTTAAAGGATATCACATAAAGCAGAGCGTTCGCAGGAAAGGGAGTGATGGATTTATCGGATCAATAAACGTGTGGAGACGAGGTTGCTGTTCAATCTCATTAACACGCCTCAGAAGTGTGCACTAGACAACCTAAACCCCTACCCTCACGTCAAGGAAACACTGAACGCACATGGATTAGAAACGTGTTTACATTTATAACGAGCAACAGTTAAAAAATTTCCCCCTTAATCCAAGGGGACGAGTGAACAAGGGCGAGTTTGAAACACAGCCCATGATGGATACACATCTTTCTTCTGTTTTTTTTTTTTTATATATATTTTCTGTTAGTGCCATTACTTTTGCATCATGCTGTAAATCGATCTTACAATCAGCGAGCATGATCTGTAAACTGCACACACACGCATACAGCAAACCACAGAGCGAAAAAAAAGAAGAGCGGGTGAGATACAGGAAAAGAGAACGCTGAACCCACCCGAGTTTTCCACCGTTGGGGTTTTTAGTTTTTATCAAAAAAAAAAAAAAGCATGTCGCTTTGTGTCTCGCTTTTGAGTGTGAGAGAAAAAATAAACGTCCCACCACAAGATGAAGCGATAAACAGAGCGGGGGGGAAAACGTACAGAGAGAGAGAGAGAGAGTAAAAGAGTGAGACTAAAAAAGAGAGACGGAAAAAAGAGACACTGAAACAGAGAGAGAGAAAGAGGAATAGTGAGAGAGACACAGCACAGTGAGACAGTGAGAGAGGGACAATACTGAGAGATGTAAGAGAGAGAGACACCATAAGAGAGAGACAGTAATTTATTAAAGGAATAAATGAAGGCAGGATGTTTGTTCTGCGCTTCGTGATGATGTCATGACGTTTCTCCTCGTCCCATGGCGGTGTCTGATGAAAACACATCACCGTTCCCGTTTCCTTCTCCGGGGGATTTGATTGAATTGCGTCTCAGTGGGAGGAAAGAGACAAGGCCACATTTTCATTTGAGCCGCTCCTCAGCGTCGGTGATTAGACCTAAAATCAAATGAGCCGGCGAGCGCTACGGGCGAAGAGGAGGAGAAAAAACGAGAAGAAGGACTAGAAGAAAACGGCGTCGGCCCTCCATTAGCGGGGAGCGAGGGAGCGGCACGGAGCGGGATTGATGTGCATCATCACCTCAGGAAGTTTCGCACCGAGAAAATTAAAAGGATTTTTCATCCCTGACTCTGCCCTCGGTCTATAACCAAAACCCGGAGAGTGATGTCGTAAAGAACGGCCGTTAAACCTGAAGTCTCCTGATGAACACCGAACTCCTCCGGCCTCGCGGGAAAAACACACTTTAAAGACTTCAAGGACTTTATTCCTGCACGTATTGATCGAGACGGGATTTTAAAATACTGTCTCGCCTCTAGCACCGAGAGCAGAGTGTGAGAGAAAAACCCGCGCGGGGGAACAAGGACAGGACGCGACTCCGCAGGACTCAATGTTCCATTTCAGATTTTGTTACAATTCTAAAGAAACTTAGCAAATAATTCGCTTGTACCAACTTCAAAGCCCTCTGGAGACGAGCGTCTGCCAAATGTGTGAATGTAAATGTAATGAGTGAATAATTTAGAGCTCCACCTGTAGGATCATAGAGGAACTGCAACATTTCGCCCCCTTTAAATCCAAGCGTATATAAATTAAAAAGTCAATTTACAAAAATGATTTTGGAGTCAGTGCGGTGATTCTTGCAATGTAAGATTATCTTTGCTGCTACGTTTAATTAGCATTGCTGCTAGGTTAGAAAACTTGCTACTGTATGTTTTTTACATAAGCTTTTACTTGCTAGGTTAGATTAGCTTTGTTGCTTGGCTCCTAGGGTTTTTCCTGACTATTAGCGTGGCGGTTGCACGTCCTCCCTCCTGACGAGGCGTTCTGTCGGAACACGCAGGACTCTTACTGTCACTTGACGCAGTTCTAGTGAAATATTATTATATTAGCATACGCTGCCATGCAGATCCACTGTGTTTTTTTTCTCTCTCTCGGCTCTCCGCAGTCCATTAGCCACGCTGGTCATTAGCGATAACCAAAGGGAAGCCATTAGGGAGAGGAACGTGGTAGCGGCTCGCGCCGGCTCATCGGCTCTGGGGTCGAAATCTCTCTCGATTAAGCAGAAAGGCCGTGGGGTAAAACGCTTTTTAATCGACTAGCGCTTGATAAAGATAGAACGCTAATGCGCTCCAGTAGCCGTTAGACCGCTACGTTCGAGTCTCGGTGTAAAGACTGAGCGCCTTCAACATCACTGCTCTTATCTTCCTCTCTAATCCGACTCTCAGGCCTGCGTGGCTATTGGCTAGTTTGCCTGGTTACGTACTGAAAGAGAGACACTACAGTAATGTGTTACTATGTTAATGTTATTGTTATTTACTTACTGTATGTAATATTTTCTTTCTGTTTTTTCTTTCTTTCTCCACTAAACTACTTGTTTATTATGACTTATTTATGTCCGTAGTGTTTTTTCCTCACACATCAGTGTACACGACATTGCTGTTAAAATGAGAATTTGAAGCAAAAATCAAATATAACGCAACACTTTTTAATTCATTTAATATACGTGCACCACTGAGCTGTTCAGTCCTGTGCTCTGATTGGTCAGGTGATGTGACGCATTATAGTTTCCGTACTGTAGTAACGGCTCACAGGGGCGTGTAAAAAGAAATAAAATACCTTAATGTGACGTTTCCTAGAGTTTCTGTAGCGTCGGTGGAAGGAGTCTCCAGTGCGAGCGCTTTGTAAGAGTCAGAGGTGGAACTGGACGTTTTCTCCGTGTTTCAGGAACATGACAAGCTGCCACGTTTAAGCAGATTAAAGAAAAAACAGCTGCTGCGTTGTTTCTAGAATCAGACCTGATTATTTCACAAGCGTCTTGATGTAAGAGTTAAACGCGAGCGCTCGGCGTGTCGCTCTGCTCTAAACGTTTCTTTGGCTTTTTAAATTTTTTATTTATTTATTTTATTGTGCACCAGGCTGAACCCCCAGGTGAAATTTTATCATTTTCTTTCCAGCGAAGCGAGACGTTCGGCTCACACAGAGTGTCAGTCAGTATTACAGCTAACTCACGTTCGGGCCAAATCACCCGCTAAATAAACCGGTTTTAATTACGGGGAGGAAAAATAATGGATAATTGCATTTTGTATCACACCGCCAGGAATTAAACAGAGAGAAATGAAGCTAATTTAGTCTGCCTTTTCGCTGACGTGGTGAGAGACAGAGCAAACGGAAAACAAGCGGCAAGATGCCAGAGTTAATTTGGAAGCATGTCCGTGTAAAATGATGATGTGCTGAGAGAGAGAGAGAGAGAGAGAGAGAGAGACAGATGGTGGTAGGTTGAGTAAAAAGGGAAGGAAGTGGTGTGTTCACAGTTCATTACTGCGTTCCGTCTCTCCTTAATAAAAAGCAGAGCGCTACAAATGTGTCAATGGGGAGGTGTTTATGTTTACACACCGTCCAGAGAGAGAGACAGGGGGAGAGAGAGACAGGGGGAGAGACAGGGGGAGAGAGAGACAGGGGGAAAGACAGGGGGAGAGAGAGACAGGGGGAGAGAGAGACAGGGGGAGAGAGAGAGAGAGAGACAGGGGGAGAGACAGGGGGAGAGAGAGAGAGACAGGGGGAGAGACAGGGGGAGAGAGAGAGAGACAGGGGGAGAGAGAGACAGGGGGAGAGAGAGACAGGGGGAGAGAGAGACAGGGGGAGAGAGACAGGGGGAGAGAGAGACAGGGGGAGAGAGAGACAGGGGGAGAGAGAGACAGGGGGAGAGAGAGACAGGGGGAGAGAGACAGGGGGAGAGAGAGACAGGGGGAGAGAGAGACAGGGGGAGAGAGAGACAGGGGGAGAGAGAGACAGGGGGAGAGAGAGACAGGGGGAGAGAGAGACAGGGGGAGAGAGACAGGGGGAGAGAGACAGGGGGAGAGGGAGAGAGAGAGACAGGGGGAGAGAGACAGGGGGAGAGGGAGAGAGAGAGACAGGGGGAGAGGGAGAGAGAGAGAGACAGGGAGAGAGAGAGACAGGGGGAGAGACAGGGGGAGAGGAAGAGAAAGTCTATATATATATATATAAATCATCCTGAATGCTCTACATACTGTACATTACTGCAATTAGCTCAAAACTTTCCAAATCTGAGGGAAATTTACACAAAAAACACACGACTGAATAATTCTCACTAAGACGCTGATTCTGTATTAGTGTGTAATTGTGTTGTTATGGTAACAGAAAAAGCAGGAGGAAGAAATCGATCATTTATTTTGGGAAAACCTCAAACGCACCTTTAGAATTTACAGGTTTAAACTGCTGGTGAAAACAAACAAACAAACAAACAAATAACCTTAGAACAGGGGTACGGGCCCTAAAGGTGTGTGTGAGTGCCACGCTCTTTATTTCATTATCCACAGCACACACAATCCCTCATCTCCACCTGGACCGTCATCTCCACTTGATCCCTCAGCTCATCGCTCCTCAACCCCTTATCTCCACCGGGTCCCTAGTCTCCAACCGCTCGTATCCTCCTGATCTCTAACGGTCCCTCGACTCCACCCAACCCCTCATCTGTACCTGATCCCTCATTCCCGCTTGATCCCTGACCTTATCCCCACCTCACCATCACTCAGTCTCACGGCTCGGACTGTCACCTCGACCCCTCGCACCCAAACCACCTTCACTTTGAACTTCTGCCCTCGGGTCGACGCTACAGGACGTTTGCTCAACCTCCTGTCTATGTTTGATCCTTCATTACCACTTGATCGCTTGATCCAGAGTTGATCCTCTGATCAATCCCTTCTGGTCTTAAATATTCATTTAATGTCTCAGTTCTATGTGATACTTTATATCTACACTTGACCATGTCAATGCCGTCCCTCATCCACATCACAACCTTTAACTATACATCACTTTAACTATACATCACCACACACACGGACGCAATATGTCTCTCTCTCACACACACACACACACACACACACACACACACACACACACACACACACACACACACATATATATGTATATGTTAGTCTTAGTTTGCCTCTCTAAGGCTTCCTCTGTTTCTCTGAGCCCATCTCTCTCTCTCTCTCTCTCTCTCTCTCTCTCTCTCTGTCTCCTCCTCCTCCTCTGTAATTAGGGAGCGAGGGATGAAAACGCCGCTGCATTGTGGGTCGGCATCTCACAAAAAGGGACTGATCATAGTGTTTAAGAAAAGTGTCCAAAGTACAGGAGAGAGCAATACATCACAAGGAAAACACACACACACACACACACACACACACACACACACACACACACAGTCTGTTTATTTCAGCGTAAGTGTGTGTGTGTGTGTGTGTGTGTATCACCACTGTACAATTGTAAGACTGTCAGCTTATGAATAGAACTGAGGGAATGGGCGGAGCCATGAAAAGGGGGTGGGGTTATGTTGACAGGTGGGGTTGCAGCGCTTGTAGTTTTAAACCTAAAAATAATAATCGGTTAAATTTCTAACAATAACAAACAAACTGAAACACACACACACACACACACACACACACACAGTGTCTGTATAATGAATCATTAACGCAGCTCTGAAGCCATTTACTGTGTGTGTGTGTGTGTGTGTGTGTGTGTGTGTGTGTGTGTATTCTCACTCTTGTGTGAAATAATGTTCAGGGTGCCCACAAACCCCTCCCCCCCTCCCTCCCCCTTACGTGACCTTTCATCGTCTGCTCTCTCTTTCAAATAAAGTTTTCTTTTTTCAAATCCGTCAGTGCGTTTCCTGCAATCACTGTCTGAAGGGAGAGGGGTGAAGGACACAAACCCTCCCACACACACACACACACACACACATTTATTCCCATTTTTCCTCCCACACGTTTCTCTAACGTTGCATGTCTTCAGAACGTCGGACTGTAACAGACAGAAACATCCAGCACCTCCGAATATTTAGGATTTTCCGTTTTAGCTAATCAGGCTAAATGATTATTATGTCCAGCGCGTATTCGATATGTAGAACTACAGCGTCTGTCCCACACGACTGTACCTCTGATGTGTCTCTGTATCAGTGAGGACGCTGCGTCTCTGATGTGTCTCTGTATCAGTGAGGACGCTGTGTCTCTGATGTGTCTCTGTATCAGTGAGGACGCTGTGTCTCTGTATCAGTGAGGACGCTGTGTCTCTGATGTGTCTCTGATGTGTCTCTGTATCAGTGAGGACGCTGTGTCTCTGATGTGTCTCTGTATCAGTGAGGACGCTGTGTCTCTGTATCAGTGAGGACGCTGTGTCTCTGATGTGTCTCTGATGTATCTCTGTATCAGTGAGGACGCTGTGTCTCTGATGTGTCTCTGTATCAGTGAGGACGCCGTGTCTCTGATGTGTCTCTGTATCAGTGAGGACGCTGTGTCTCTGATGTGTCTCTGTATCAGTGAGGACGCTGTGTCTCTGATGTGTCTCTGTATCAGTGAGGACGCTGTGTCTCTGTATCAGTGAGGACGCTGTGTCTCTGATGTGTCTCTGTATCAGTGAGGACGCTGTGTCTCTGATGTGTCTCTGTATCAGTGAGGACGCTGTGTCTCTGATGTGTCTCTGTATCAGTGAGGACGCTGTGTCTCTGATGTGTCTCTGTATCAGTGAGGACGCTGTGTCTCTGTATCAGTGAGGACGCTGTGTCTCTGTATCAGTGAGGACGCTGTGTCTCTGATGTGTCTCTGTATCAGTGAGGACGCTGTGTCTCTGATGTGTCTCTGTATCAGTGAGGACGCTGTGTCTCTGATGTGTCTCTGTATCAGTGAGGACGCTGTGTCTCTGATGTGTCTCTGTATCAGTGAGGACGCTGCGTCTCTGATGTGTCTCTGTATCAGTGAGGACGCTGTGTCTCTGATGTGTCTCTGTATCAGTGAGGACGCTGCGTCTCTGATGTGTCTCTGTATCAGTGAGGACGCTGCGTCTCTGATGTGTCTCTGTATCAGTGAGGACGCTGCGTCTCTGATGTGTCTCTGTATCAGTGAGGACGCTGTGTCTCTGATGTGTCTCTGATGTGTCTCTGTATCAGTGAGGACGCTGTGTCTCTGATGTGTCTCTGATGTGTCTCTGTATCAGTGAGGACGCTGTGTCTCTGATGTGTCTCTGTATCAGTGAGGACGCTGTGTCTCTGATGTGTCCCTGTATCAGTGAGGACGCTGTGTCTCTGTATCAGTGAGGACGCTGTGTCTCTGATGTGTCTCTGTATCAGTGAGGACGCTGTGTCTCTGATGTGTCTCTGTATCAGTGAGGACGCTGTGTCTCTGATGTGTCTCTGTATCAGTGAGGACGCTGTGTCTCTGATGTGTCTCTGTATAAGTGAGGACGCTGTGTCTCTGTATCAGTGAGGACGCTGTGTCTCTGATGTGTCTCTGTATCAGTGAGGACGCTGTGTCTCTGTATCAGTGAGGACGCTGTGTCTCTGATGTGTCTCTGATGTGTCTCTGTATCAGTGAGGACGCTGTGTCTCTGATGTGTCTCTGTATCAGTGAGGACGCTGTGTCTCTGTATCAGTGAGGACGCTGTGTCTCTGTATCAGTGAGGACGCTGTGTCTCTGATGTGTCTCTGATGTGTCTCTGTATCAGTGAGGACGCTGTGTCTCTGATGTGTCTCTGTATCAGTGAGGACGCTGTGTCTCTGATGTGTCTCTGTATCAGTAAGGACGCTGTGTCTCTGTATCAGTGAGAACGCTGTGTCTCTGATGTGTCTCTGATGTGTCTCTGTATCAGTGAGGACGCTGTGTCTCTGATGTGTCTCTGTATCAGTGAGGACGCTGTGTCTCTGATGTGTCTCTGTATCAGTGAGGACGCTGTGTCTCTGATGTGTCTCTGTATCAGTGAGGACGTTGTGTCTCTGATGTGTCTCTGTATCAGTGAGGACGTTGTGTCTCTGATGTGTCTCTTATGTGTCTCTGTATCAGTGAGGACGCTGTGTCTCTGATGTGTCTCTGATGTGTCTCTGTATCAGTGAGGACGCTGTGTCTCTGATGTGTCTCTGTATCAGTGAGGACGCTGTGTCTCTGTATCAGTGAGGACGCTGTGTCTCTGATGTGTCTCTGTATCAGTGAGGACGCTGTGTCTCTGATGTGTCTCTGTATCAGTGAGGACGCTGTGTCTCTGATTTGTCTCTGTATCAGTGAGGACGCTGTGTCTCTGATGTGTCTCTGATGTGTCTCTGTATCAGTGAGGACGCTGTGTCTCTGATGTGTCTCTGTATCAGTGAGGACGCTGTGTCTCTGATGCGTCTCTGTATCAGTGAGGACGCTGTGTCTCTGATGTGTCTCTGTATCAGTGAGGACGCTGTGTCTCTGATGTGTCTCTGTATCAGTGAGGACGCTGTGTCTCTGTATCAGTGAGGACGCTGTGTCTCTGATGTGTCTCTGTATCAGTGAGGACGCTGTGTCTCTGATGTGTCTCTGTATCAGTGAGGACGCTGTGTCTCTGATGTGTCTCTGTATCAGTGAGGATGCTGTGTCTCTGATGTGTCTCTGATGTGTCTCTGTATCAGTGAGGACGCTGTGTCTCTGATTTGTCTCTGTATCAGTGAGGACGCTGTGTCTCTGATGCGTCTCTGTATCAGTGAGGACGCTGTGTCTCTGATGTGTCTCTGTATCAGTGAGGACGCTGTGTCTCTGATGTGTCTCTGTATCAGTGAGGACGTTGTGTCTCTGATGTGTCTCTGTATCAGTGAGGACGCTGTGTCTCTGTATCAGTGAGGACGCTGTGTCTCTGATGTGTCTCTGATGTGTCTCTGTATCAGTGAGGACGCTGTGTCTCTGATGTGTCTCTGTATCAGTGAGGACGCTGTGTCTCTGATGTGTCTCTGTATCAGTGAGGACGTTGTGTCTCTGATGTGTCTCTGTATCAGTGAGGACGCTGTGTCTCTGACCACTGTAGTGCTGAAGACTCTCTGATGATGATATATGATGATGTGTCTGACAATGATATTATAATTATTACTAATTAATAATTAATTTGTACTATAATAAAAGTTTTAAATATTAATACAAATATTATTTTTATTATAAAACTTAGATTTGTGTTAAAAATAATATAATAATTATAATTATTAATATACTAATTATATTATATTATATGATCTCTGAAGTCTGTGTTGTATCTCTTAAAATCAATCTTTGCATTAGCATTGCTGTATCTCTCACAGTGTGTCACTGATGACGATAGTTGAACTTCAATATTTAACTGGTTTGTATCAGCGCTTCGCTACATTGAGTTATTCTGTATCAGACCTACAGCGCGCACACACACACACACACACACACACACACACACACACACACACACACACACACACACACAAGAACATTATCAATTAAATAGTATAAAGAATGTAAAGCGTCCATATTGTGAATTGAGACACAGCCGAAAGACTGTTAAACTGTAAATAGACTGTAATCGCGCGTGTAGACGTGTACGTGTTGGAACATGTCTGCTATTAAAGCAGCGCGGCTCATGTAGACGTCTGTGAACCAGACGTGCGTATCAGAGGATTAAATGCTGTGTCCTCTAGGGGCAGTGTTGAGCTTAAACACCCCTAGAGGCAACATTAGAGCATTACGTCTTCATTTTAGAGCGCCTCCCGGTGTTTACGTTGGGATTGCACCACATGGACGCGGTAATAATTTATAAGAATGTGCAACATTTTTTTGGCGGGCATGTGCGGCGGCCATCTTGGTATTTTTCTTGTGATTTTTTTCCATGAGCGTACACCTCGGATGCAGGAGTTTTAGAGTTCATTTCCGACCCCACGCAGGTCTTCAGTAAGAGACAATAAATTTGAAAAGTGTAGGGGTCAGAGGCGCCCGACCCCCGGACTGCCGCGCGGTGCTTTATTTCATCCTCGCCGCTCCAGTGGACCGTGTGACGGAAATAACATCTGTTTTACAGCAATAACTCCTGTCAGAAACAATCAGCGGCCATCAGTTTTAGGTGTGCCGACCTTATAAAGTGGCTTTGACCCCTAGGATGAGGAGTCAGGAATGAGCTATGGTACATTACACACACACACACACACACACACACACACACACACACACACACACACACAGCTAATGTGTTAAACACATGCTCCGTCTCACACTGAGTTACTCCAGGCAGGGGTTTTACAGCTGTTTCTCATGATGCTTATTTGATGTTCATACAGTGTGTATCCTCTAAGTGTGTGTGTGTGTATGTTACCCATAATGCACTGCAGGTGTAAACAGACTATCATTCAATGTAACATTTAAACTTTTGCATTGTTTAACCTTTTTCACGTAGGACTTGTAGTTGAATTATTACCTAGAGGTGGTGAATTATACAAAACGTGAACATCATTATTAATATTATTTACGCTACAGTGGAACTGCGGCTTGTTTGGAGTTAAAAATGAACATAAAAGGCAGCAGAAGAAGAGTGGCTAAGCAATAAATAGTAAACAGCTTAATATTTACAGTACAGTAGCTCCTATTATTACTGTTTTACATTTAATGATGGATGTTTTAGTTCCACTTAACATTACAGCTCCTGTTGTCTCTTGTGCTTCAGCAGATGCAGATATAAACTCTCGTTCCTTCACCTCCCTCTCTTTATTCTCTCCTAATCAGACAGCAGAACGTTTACAGCCGTACGTCTGACACCGGAGACTCCTTACACTAATGTTAATAAATCGTCCACGTATCAGCTGTTGTTTAAACGCATTTATGTAAACTCTCACTCTCTGACCAATCAGAACGCAGGACTCGTCAGCGCTGTGGTGGCTAGACGTCAGAACCCTGTAGCCCCTCCCCTTTTCTCAGGTTGTGTAATGAATATGGATGATGTAGGCGGGTGTGAAAACAGAGGAGAAGGCGTCAGGTGGCGTTTTTCCCGGAATAACTTTCTATGGTGTTTATGGATGTGTAATAATGTTCGAGCTCGGCGAGTAAGGTCAGGAACGTAGCGTGTTCCCTGCGCCGGTGCCTAAATAAACCGGAGTGTATCAGAGCCGTAATGGATCCCAGCTCTTAAAAACGACACGGTAATTAAAGTGTTTTCCCCGCTGACATCATCCGGGTTTATGCCTCGTAGTAAAAGAGCTCTCTCTCTCTCTCTCTCTCTCTCTCTCTCTCTCTCTCACTCTCTCTCTCTCTCTCTTTCTCGTTCTCTCGCTCTATATTTTCCTCTTCAGCTCCTTTTAAGAGTCCACTTAAGGCCTCTTTTGTAGCTCCAGATGTTTTGTGTGGCTATTTATTTAGCTCGTAAACAGGACGCCAAAAGCGTCCGCCGTAATGATGGAGAGGGGAAACGGCAATTACGCTGCAGCAGGGTTTTTTTTTTTAAACAAACCGGCGCTGCCTGTTTCATTTCATTCAGCTCAGGGGGAAAATAGAGAAGGAGAGAGAGAGACAGAGAGAGAGAGAGAGAGAGAGAGATTTTTTATCGCTGTGAAAAGAAAAGTGAGAGAGGGTTAGCAGATTGAAATGCAAATCTTAACATTTCCGCAATTCATCAGGGGCCGAAGCGTGAGCCATAACAACGCGAGCGGCGAGAGCTTCACGAGAAAAAGAAGAAGAAAGCGAGCGGCGGGCGTTTCTCCTGATCGTAGCTCCGCCTCTCACACCTCCATCTTCTGTTCTCTCCTCTTTAAAAACAAAACATAACAGCGTTAGGTGCTGAACCTGAAGGTGGGGAGGAGGAGAAGGGAGAGTGTTCTCACCGCGCTAATTGATTTGTTGTTACAGCTAGCAGCAAGCGTAGCGACGAAACAACAAGCTCTGCTGTCAAATTATGCTACCTTGTCAAAAAACGCTACCATTGCGTAACTCTGTCTGTCTGCTCACCCGTCTGTCTGCTCACCCGTCTGTCTGCTAACCTGTCTGTCCATATAGTCGATTAGAAAGGGGGGGGGAGAAGAAAAGATAAACAGCACTTTGACGAGTGTGTGATGTTTACAGCCATATTTTACAGGTCTAGACCAGTGTGTGTGTGTGTGTGTGTGTGTGTGTGTGCGCGCGCCCCCTGACCCCGTTGTTTTATAGCTCCTGGTTTTAATCCATCTCACAAAACTACCTCAGATGTTTTCAACAAACCATCATTGTGTGTGTGCGCGTGTGTGTGTGTGTGCGCGTGCGTGTGTGTGTGTTGCATTATGTTTTTCCTGTAATAAACTATTTTGGGAAGTCTTCTGTTCCCTGACCAACCTGTCTGTCTCTCTCTTCCTGTCTCGTGCATGTGTCTCTCTCTACCTGCTTGTCTCTCTCTCTCTGTATGAGTCTCTCTTTCCCCACCTGCCTCTCTCTCTCTCTCTCTCTCTCTCTCTCTCTCTCTCTCTCTTTCCAGATTATCCTTCCAGGTCACACTCCGTCCTGCGCGTGTTTTTTAGACACGTCTCCCTCTCTCTGTCCTCTCGTCTGTTCTCCTCAGCAGGAATTCCTCCTCTAATCTGCGCTAGTCTGCTGCTAACGTTAACCTTTGCTAGCATGGTGGTGCCCAGATGGTGTGTGTCATTATCGTTGCCCTGGCTGAACATGTCGCCTCATTTCTAACAGCTCTTCCCTCTGAACCAGCTAATGATGTGAACTTTAGCATGTGGGTCATAATGCTAATGACAGGATTTGAGGATGAACTCCGCTAGTCGTCTCTCTCGTTCCGGCGGTTCTGAGCAGGGATTTCACCGACATACCGTGCTAGCGTGCCGACTGTCTCGCAAGCTTTGATGTTCTCTAGCTTGGCAGGTGTGTTTTAATTAGCGCAGGCTAATTAGCAGACTAGCGAAAGCAGCCCACTGTTTGACAAAAGGCCTTCCACTGGAACTGGATCTGCTAATGATGTTGTTCTGTAGCATGTTGGAGTCTCGATGCTAATGAGTTCATGCTAATGATTGAGCTTTAGAGTGATTGCTTTTAATGAATGTTTTCTTAGCATTTCCGCCTTTCCCCTTTTTTATCTCATAAGGGATTTCTCTTGTATTACGTTCTGTGTTAGCATGTTGCTAGCTTTTGTGTTTGATCGCATTTAATTTAAAAATGTAAATAGCTTTAAATCATTTAGCATTATTTTACTACTGTGCAATTAGCAATTGAAGGTAGCAATGCCAGAAATGTTTAAGAATTAAGATTATGAAATGTTTGTGTTATATAGTTTATACATTTAGCAAAGAGTTAAAAAATTGTGAATTTTGTTTGTAAAAAATTACAATAACATAAATATCGTAATCCTGACATTACCTAGTTAGCATTGTCCTGTTTATTATAGAGCATTTTGTTTCCTCTTTAACTATTAGCTAAATTAAATTATTATAAAATGTATAAATAGTTACCGTAAACATGAATAACAGCAAGTTAGCAGCTGTTTAAAACTGCCAGAAACAACGGGACAGTTCGCAAGCCGTCCACTATACTGGAGCTCGCTAACTTGTTAAATCTTCATGGCCGCTCTGCTAGTAAATAAGCTAACTTATAGCTAACACCTCTCGCTGTGATGTGGTAGCGAAGGATAGATAGCTTATTAGTTAGCCTTGCATGGGGATGTTGACATTAGCATGGCTAAATCACTAGCTAGCTTTAAAGTCTAGTAATAAATACGTCTGGTTTAATTCAAGAGATAAAAACACTAAAAATGACACTAATGCTAACGCCTTGAAAAATAATTAGCCTAAGTCCTTCCCTGAAGTAAAATCGTGGTGTTCAGTTAGCGGGAATCTTTCACATGTCGACTCTACACGCGGCTAAATTAATTTTACAGATTTAGATTTTTGTTTTTGTTTAACGGGTAATAAAAGTGTTTTTATATAACCTTGATAATTTTATCAGAAACACAGCAGTGTAACAGCACCGACACAGGTTGTTTTTTTTTTTCTTTCTCGCCAAGCAGCACGCGCAGGGACCCGGGCTCGGGGTAAATATTTACGCTGCTAATTACTGCACATGCATTATTAATAGTGCTGAAATTCCCTCAAAGAGCAGATCATTAATCCACAAAATTAGTCAAAAGCTAATAAAGCTCATTGTTTTGTTGTTTGTTTTATTTAAAAGAAAACCTCTCTCCAGTCGTTTGGCTTCTGCTTCCCGGGACGCAGCGTTCGAGTCCCGGCCTCCCGCTCCTGTGTCCGGGTGGTGTGAGGGTTCTCACACTTGTTCTGGTGAATAAGAACAGACCCTGGCAATGCGCGGCCGTTAAATATTAGCTCAAATTCTATTAGCATATATTAGCACAATCTGCTAGGTTTAATTGGAGACAGCTGTGCACTTTTAATGCGTGTTGACATTTGGGGGGGGGGGGGGGTTTCTAATCCTTATATTTATACGGCAGATTAACGAGTAAAGCCATAGCAAGCGCATTCCTTAAACACAATGTGAATCGTGATTGTTAGGTTGCATAACATCGCCTCCTTAGACAACATGACAATAAGGAATAAAAGCACTTCAGGGCTAATAAATCATGAAAGCATGCGGCCTGCAGTTCAGCAGCTCAATCGTGTTGTCTATAAACATGGACTAAATGGAAAAGTCAATTTATGAGTTTGGTGTGTAATACACAACCAGAATAACACCTAAGTCAGGGGGTGTGGCCTAAAGACTATCAGACTAATCAGACTCCAGGAGGGGACATGACCTAAAGCATCTGACACTTGTATGGGGTGTGGTCTAAAGAATCAGGGGGGGTTCACACATAACAAGAACTCTGGTGCGGTTACTGTGTTAGTGTTGTTCACATGAACACCAGAACCACCAGAACACCAGCACTGTGCAAATCAACCACGACCGCTCGATAATCTGTGTGTCGGTTCACCTCTAAACGACCTCTGGTGCGGATTTATTGAAATGTCAATGAATAACAGACCAAAGATCCACAGATGTGTGCAGTCTGGTTTACTAAGAGGATCTGATAATGATGACTCGAGGACTTTCACTGTTCTCTATCTGTGACGGGCCGCGAGTCAGGAGAACTCCTGGCCATGTCACTCATGTTACTGTAGCTCGGAACTGGACATGCTTTGAAAACTGGCAAAATTAAAAAAAGGAAAAAATGTAATGAATAACGTCATTAGTAAATTAAACACTGCCAAATTAAAGGTTAAATTTCAGGTCAGGGGAAGCTCAGTGGTCTCAGGTTCAAATCCCACGACCACCAAGTTGTCCCTGTTGGGCCCTTGAGCGAGGCCCTTAACCCTCAACTGCTCAGATGTATAATGAGGTAAAAACATAAGTCACTCTGGATAAGGGCGTCTGCCAAACGCCGTGATGTAATTAATGTAAATTTAATGAGCATCCAAGGACATTCACTATGGACAGCGCATGAGACCACATGATAACACAGCGGGGCTGCGTTCAATAACATGAGCATGTGTGAAACATTCACTACCACGCTCTTGTGTGCTCTCGTACCAGGCAGGCAGATGCAGGACCATAGAGAGTCTGTCACAGGATTAAAGATCACTGCTTGCCTTTAATTATTTATTTATTTATTTATTATGTTTTATGGGGGACGGTCGCCACTGGTGACACAAGATAAAATCATTATCATGTTCTCAATGTAATCATGTTCTCAATGTATAACGTTACATTTTATACCCTCTTCATAAGTTTCAGCTGGTAAACCGTGTAGAATCCACAGACCTTCTGCTGTGTCTTTTGGTCTGATGTGGAAAATGTCGGCGTGAACGTTAAGAGCACCAGGACTTTATACTTGTAAACCATTGATCTACCATTTTGTGCTTTGGTTCAAATCAATAGGACGAAATTACAAGTGTGAACGCACCTTCAGAGTCAGATGGGCTGTGACCAGAAGCAAGAGGGTGAATTAGGGGGTGTGGTCTAAAGTATCAAAGTCATGTAGATGGTGTGGTGTAAAGTGTCAGAGTCAAGTAAAGGGTGTGGCGTGAGGGTGTGGTCTCAAGCAGTGGCTCTCAACCCTAATCCTGGAGGCCACACCCTCACTGTCAGATGGAGGTGTGGCCAGAAGCAAGAGAGTTAATTAGGGGGTGTGGTCATTTGAATGTTCCTCCCTAGGTTCCTGGGTTTGTTGCACGTCACCAGTGGATGTGTCTCTGGTGGATGTTGGTGCCAGATGGTATAAGTGCTTCTAGTTTTGGCTGTAAGTAGAAGTACCACATTAAATCCTTGTACTAATTGTCTGTCCATGCTCGATTCGTTTTTGTGATTGTGGTCGATGTAACTGTCTCTGATGGAGGTTTGCTTGAAGCCTCACGTGCAGAGCGACACACCTCACTCTTATTATTATTTATTTTTCACTAATAACTTTTTCTAATTGTTTCGTACACAACATCTCGCTCTTTAAAAACATTCCTGTATATTATACATAAACACAGCTGTTTATTTAATGAGCATGAAATTCATTAGGCCACATCCAATTAAAATGAAAATGTAAAATAAAAACAGGAAATGCTCTTAACATGTGAGGAAATGCTGAATTATCATAATGTGTCCTTCATGCCGGTGTGTGAGTGATGGCCCGTTTCCGTGCTCCCCCATCCCACTCCACCTCGGCAGAGCTTAACGGAGCTGTCAGTCTAACGGGATTCACTAACGAGCCAGACAACAGGCCATTAGTCTCCAGGAGCTTAATTGCCCGTTAATTGGCTAATTAGCGTTGTGCTTTGTTTTGGGCTGCGCTTGTTTACCGTGCCGCTTCTCCCGGTGCTCTCTCCACATCACTGCTGAGTTTAGCAACGCTCGCACGCTGATGCTGAAGGCCATGAGGTTGTGACTTTGTCCATGTGTGTGTGTGTGTCCTAGTATGTGTGTGTGTGTTTATGCGCTAAACCTGTATGATGAGTCCATCAGTGGAGCTTAGCGATATCCAGGGAAAACAGAGCGCTGGATTACGGCACTCATTAAAACACAACAATGCGCTGATTATTTCTGCTTCGTCCCAAACACTAAACTGACGTCTGCGTATTGTTCTTATTAGAACCCCGAACCCGGCTCCGTCCCGAACGCTGGAACCCACGGACGCTAACGCTCTGCTATCTGAAGATGACCGTCAGGATCCTGTACTGCGCTTATGTTATGTGCTAACTGCTAATTAACTCTTTGGCAGTCGATTACAGTGTTCTGGTTTCTAATGACTGCTTTTAGTGATGCAGAAATGTGTGTGTGGGTGTGGGTGTGTGTGTGTGGATGTGTGTGCCGTCCCAACCCACACTACAAGGGGACTAGCACACTGCAAGAAGCACACTGAACAAACTACAACAAATAACAACAAACTACATCCACCAAACTACACTAGAACAATACACAAGCAAATTGAGACAAAAACCAAACTACAACAATCAACAATAAACATTCTACAAATAAACCACAACAAACTGAAACAAACATCAACCTACAACAAGCAACAATAAGCACATTACAACAAACTACGACAAGCACACCATTACCACAATACTACATACTGTACAGTAGAACAACACATCCACAACCACAATGCAGTAAACTACATATACACACTACAACAAACTGAAACACACATCAAAAAACAGCAAACTACATCAAAGCGCTACAACAGTACACAACCACTACAACAAAATTAAATGCATATTAAAGTCATCAAATTACAACAAGCACACTACAGTACAACACTACAACAAACAACAACAAGCACACTACAAACACACTACCACACCACTAGAACAACATTACAACAAACAACATGAACAAACTGAAACAACAAACTACTGTACATCAAAACACTACAAGAAAATAGAAAAAATATCAAAGTACAACAAACTACAACAAACACACTACATCAATCAACATCAAAACACAATGACCAAACTACACCAATCACACTACAGTAACAATACACCAAACTACAGCCTGTGATGTGAAAGGAGCGGGAGGGCCGCGCGCGCGCTGTGAGGTTTGTGAAAGGAGCGGGATCGCCGCGCGCGCGCTGTGAGGTTTGTGAAAGGAGCGGGATCGCCGCGCGCGCGCTGTGAGGTTTGTGAAAGGAGCGGGAGCGCCGCGCGCGCGCTGTGAGGTTGAGGGTGTGGCTGCAGCAGGCGGATCGCGGCGGCGTTAAACACTACAGGAGGCTCGGTGTGATCTGGAGGAATCCAGTTCCTTACTTCTGCTCATGTGTCACCTGGTGTGTGTGACATGTGTGTGTGTGTGTGTGTGTGTGACATGGTGTGTATGTATTTTGCATGTGTGTGATATTAAGACGTTTGCATATGTGTGTGTGTGTGTGTGTGTGTGTGTGAGAGGGAGGGGGGGTGCATATGCGATATATGTGGTGTGTGTGATATTAAGTGGTATGTAGTGTGTGTGTGTGTGTGTGTGTGTGTGTGTGTGTGTGTGTGTGTGAATCAGCGTGCTGTCGTTGCTGCTCTGCCTGACATCAGGAGATTTATGATAATTTATGATAATTTGATTGGCTGCAGCTTGCCAGGCCACGGACGGGTTTCCATGGTGACGCGCAGGACGAGCCGTGTTCCGGAGGCGTAGTGCGGATGCTGGAATGCAGGATTTATTCGTTCACATCTCTCTCTCTCTCTCTCTCTCTCTCTTTCATGTACTTCTTAACATCCCTTAACATTTCCTTTTTTTACTTCCTTTTTCCTTTCACATCTCTCTCTCTCTCTCTCTCTCTCTTTTCCTGCTCGATCTTTCTCTCCTTCCCTCCATTTATTTCACCTTCTCCTTTTGCTTCCTTTCACTTCACTTTCTTTATCTTTCTCTCATTTCTTCATTATTTCTGCACCTTATCTTCATCCATATCTCTCGCTCTCTCACTTTCTTTCTTCTTGGTTTTTCTCTTGGTTTTCTAAATGGCCTGCTCCTCTCTTTCCTCTACTATCCTTCATTCGCTCTCTCACTCCACTTTACAGGCCAGTGGTTCCCAACCTTCCAACCTCATCCGTACTGTAGAGGTGCACCAGCCGCGGCTCCTAGTACTTATGAAGTGCTGTTTAACACCAGAGGAGCGGACCTCATGTCCTCCTGAAGCGTGTCCCTGCGGCGTGTAAACCGGCACCTGCTCCAGTCGGAGCGCCGCATGAGCTGTGATTCAGGCGCTCGAGCCACTCGCTTGTCTTGTAAACGGATCTGCCAGGTTTGATCCACGACACATGAGTTGATTGTGATCTTTCAGGGATCCCTTTATGTTCTCCTGTACTGAAGCTGCGTAAACACCGCGTACCTCTGAGTCTCACCGCCGCGTGTGATGTGTTTCGTCTTCACACAGCCGGGCAAACTGTCTCTTGTCGGATGGACGCGCGTTAATGAAGTTTACAGCTTTAACACCCGTTTCCAGGACGTTCTGAAGGTCTTCCCAAGGTGGCACGAGGTTTATGTACAAACGACTACACGGACATAAAATGATCTTGGCCTGTAGTCATTGTCAAGATCTTGTCTCTGGTCATCACATCAGCGTCCTGCATAGTGACCAATCAAACAAGCGGAGACATCAGCTGCTGTCCGACGCGCACACACACTGCTGTTCCTTCTGGGCAACTTTCAGGACGTGTGTTCTCTAACGCGATGCACTTTCTCTCCGGTGACTTTTGACAGTAGAGTAACGCTGCAGTATCGGTGTAACGGGGGGACGGAGGAGTCGGCGTACACAGTGCTGAGTGAATAATAAGTAGCTCCACACCCGTGTACACACTCCGCTACACCACCGAGTCTTCCTAAGTTTCTCATGCAGTGTCACTGATTGTGACAGTTTCTAGGCATTTTGTCAGTTCTGACTCTGACAGCGTTGTCACGGAGTGGGACGGGTTAGACCTCATCCCCCACCTGTGGGCCACAGTGAAACACACTGGTTTCAGACGTGCAGGTGTGATTATCTGTTCTCCTCTACTCTTAGCCTCTGTAATTAATACTGGACTCTCAAACGCTCCTCCGCGGCTCTGTGTAAATCACCGCATGCTCTTACAAATACGTTTCACGTGTTCCTCTCAATCAAATCCAGACCTCCTCCTGTAGTCTCCTGGGCTGCGTTCCATTCCACAGTGTACTTCAAAACAGTGCTCCGTGTACAGGGAAGGTCAGTTACACAACTTCCTTTGACAAAACTCCACCATTCGGAACACCTGCAACGTCACCAGAGCTGACGTCACTTCCTATGTGCGTTACTATGGTAACATAACCAACGCGCAAATTAAATGTTGAATATTTATTGAAACAAAACCCATACCGTGATAAAACATATACAGTGAAACCTCGGATTGCGAAAAACGCGGTTTGCAAGTGTTCCGCAAGACGAGCAGAGATTTTTAATACATTTTTGAAAACGTCTTTCTCTTGCGCTGCGGAATTGTGGGTAATTGTCTCTCCTGCTGGTATAATCAACATCCGTGCACGTTTGTACTGTTTACTATAACACTGTGACAACGTGTGTGTGTGTAAAACATATT
>CM060122.1:34426929-34499429 GCA_030522415.1 Channallabes apus
GGAAGGAGGGAGGAGAGGAGGGATGCGCGGTGTGCGGGCGGGGTGTGCGGGCGGGGTGTGGGGAGGAGGGGGGGGTGAGGGGGCGGGGCGGCGCGGGCTAATCGAGGCCTCGACTCCGTCACGGCTCAGAGGCGTTATGGAGGGAAATTAATTTAGTCCGTCATTAAGACAAAGGAAGGTGAGTAAAGGACTGAAGCGGCTCATCAGGCTGCATCTCCAGCCTCATCAATCTCTACAGCTTCCACCACACACTGGGAACCGTAAAACCCTCACACACACACACACACACACACACACACACACACACACACACACAGAATCAGATATGTGAGTATCAGTTTTGTTGAGTGCTAATGATGGTGTGTGTGTGTGTGTGTGTGTGTGTGTGTGTGTGTGTGTGTGTGTAACTATTAAACGGTGGAGGGACACTTGTTTACGATGCGGCGTCCCCGCCCGGGTGCGATCGTCCCTCACACTCCCTCCTGGGCTTCAGGAAGCTGTAACACGGTTCCAGTCGTGCCGTGTGTCTAGTTGTTGTCTTTGCTCGATGCAGAACATCATTTCATCTTTCTGAATCTGTTCCCAGTGTTACTGACAGATCACGTGCAGAACAAAAAACACTCACAAAAATAAAAATAAATAAATAAATAAATAAATATTATTGCCTTTGTAACATTTATAATTCGAGCGTGACACCCATACCCGTTAATAGTTTTGGCACCCAGCCGGCTCCGCATCGTGGCGGTAAAGTGCGCTGTGATGCCGAATCCCGCTCGCTAACGCGCATTGTGCGAGTGACAGTGACAATTTGTAATCTTCTCCTGGCGGACAATGTAGCATTAGCGCTCGTTAGCTTCACCGCGCGCCGAAATTGCGGCCTTGGTGTTTTTGGCGTGCAGGCTGTGGAGTGGCACCGTGTGTTTAGGCGTGTGAGGGGAGCATTAGCAGCTGAGTGTTCGGCTGAGCGCGTGATTACTGTAATTACGAAATTTCAAGTTGATGCGTGTCCCACCGCGCCACTGAAACTGAGGGTGCAATTATATCACACACATACACATACACACACTCACATTCACTCACACAAAGCTCTTCCTCACTCAGACACACCTATAATCACACACACACTCACACACTCACACTAGTTCAGTTTAGGAACTCCACATGTTTCATCACTATGACGATAAGAAATCCTGATCCTCTCTACACTTCTAATCTTCTACGTGATGAAGAATCACCGGTGTGGGATCTTTAAACACCGGACGTGGTGTGTGTGTGTGTGTGTGTGTGTGTGTGATTTCTAATCCTGCTCGCCGTTCCTCTGGCTTCCATCAGCCACATGACGTCATGAGGGAGGAACAGGATGTGGTGAGGATGTTCTGCTCTCCGTGTCGAACCTGAAGGCGTGAGCTCGCTCTACAGAGTCTGTGATCTGTAAGTGGAGCGCATACTTTCATCGTCACGCTGACTCGTACATAGTGCACATTACCGGTGTCTGGCCACGCCCCCTTTTCTTCCACCAGTTTATATTATCGTTATGGGGAGCTGCAGGACCACAGCGTGACGCCTCCTGTTATTACACATTATTACTAAATTACACTTTAATATAAAGAAAAAATCACGTGCTGTCGATTGGTTAAATGTCACGAGCCATAATCTGATAATCCGTGTCAATCTGCTGCTCCAGACTCCAGGCCTGTAGAAGAAGAAGAAGAAATGATACTCTCACAAAACAGGAGTATTTGCAGAATAGAGAAGAGAAGCGGATTGTAAGTCTGCTATACGACACATCGCCTGGTTTAAAATATATTTCTCAGATTACACTCGTGCTCTTATTCTTCATGAAGCTGGAAATACACTGATTTCTGAACGACGTGACCCCGTCACCATTCAAGGTCAAACAAGGTCTAAACACTAAACTAGTGCTGAACAATTAATCATCCAAAACTTTAAATCACAATAATTTAATTGCAAAAAGCTGCGAGTTTGTCAATAATTTAAATATCTGTTAATCATTTTAAGAAACTGGTGCGAAATATATATTTGCAAACATCCTCTTGTGCCGTTATTGCTGTTAGTCTCGATAAAACCAGTCGAATATAAATCAGTACATTTATTAGTAACGTATCGCAGTTGAAATCATGATGCTGATGTGGATAAATAATCACTGTGGGATTTCTTTTATTTGGACAAAATCGGGCCACACTAAGCAAAACCGTCGCTGAAGACGTAATGCACTTATTGTTTACACATATTGTGATGTCACACACACACACACACACACACACACACCAAAAACTGAAGTGAGTTGAGGAACATCTGGATCAGGTTCTGCTTTCATCCGCAGGTTGTTTTAGTGACGTGGTTTAGGAACTGAGTGCTCGTAGTTTAACATGAGTAGACTCGCGTGCTGCGTGAAGGTTCACTGGATATTTAAGTTTCTATGGTTCCTCTCTCTCTCCCTCCCTCTGTGCTGTCGGGTTCTTCATGAGGAACAACCCGAGAACACAAAGCGCTTTCTTTTTTTTTCGCTGACGGAAGCACAAACGTCCGTGTGGGATTGTAGATTTTAGACTGAGGTGTGAAGATGTGTGTGTTTGTGCATCAGCGAGAAGGCGTGAAAACCACACCGAGCCGAAACTCGCTCCTCTTCACACCTTCACGGTCAGGAAAGGTCTGGTGTGAGATTTGGGTTTCAGGTGAGCGAGAGGTGCTGCAGCTTTGACTCAACGCCTCACTTTCAGAACATAACGCAGTTTCATAAAGGCCCGACCGCAGCGCCAATCACTTCCTCTGTGTGTGTCTGTGTCTGTGTGTGTGTGTGTGTGTGTCTGTGTGTGTGTGTCTGTGTCTGTGTGTGTGTCTGAGCGAAGGAATGAGACTCAAAGTTCACCAACATTTCTTTTAATCATGTTTGAACAAATGTCTTCAATTTTTTTTTCTTAAAACTGAAACCTGTGTGTTTTACTGACTTGAGGTTTCGATCATATTCAGAGATTTTAGAGAAAAATTTTAAAAAGTAAAGAAAAGTGTTCAGTGCGATGCAGTGTGTTACACAGAGCTCTATGTCACAGCGTTTCTCAGCATCCTGGACAGAAATCTGTGCTCGGTGTGTGTGTGTGTGTGTGTGTGTGTGTGTGTGTGTGTGAGATGAAAAACTTCCCGCAGGTCCCTCACTGTTTAATGGGTAAAGTCCAGACAACAGTGTTGCTAGGCAACAAGTAAACATGGACGCCCAGACTACACGGGACTTTTCGCTTTTTCTGTGAATGATGCTAGCACGACACACAGGACTCCATTAAAGCTTACAGGAACCTGCTTAAGAGACTCAATGCATCAGGAACGCAGGAACCTTTTCAGGAACACAAGAACCGTTCTAATAAGCCTAGGATTCATCTTATGAATGGTGGTGGTGGTGATGGACTGCTGGTGGTGGTGGTGATGGACTGGTGATGGACTGGTGGTGGTGGGGGTGATGGGGTGGTGGTGATGAACTTGCTGGTGGTGGTGATGGACTGCTGATGGTGATGGACTGGTGGTGGTGGACTGCTGGTGGTGGTGATGGTGGTGGTGATGGACTGCTGGTGGTGATGGTGGTGGTGATGGACTGCTGGTGGTGATGGACTGGTGGTGGTGGTGGTGGGGGTGATGGACTGGTGGTGGTGGTGGTGGTGGTGATGGGGTGGTGGTGGTGGTGGTGGTGGTGATGGACTGCTGGTGGTGGTGATGGTGGTGGTGGTGATGGGGTGGTGGTGATGGACTGCTGGTGGTGGTGATGGACTGGTGGTGGTGGTGGTGGTGGTGGAGCTTCACCTGCTGAAGCTGCTCTGTGTTTATACACCTGTGATCAGTGATTACGAGGGTACAGGCCTTTGCTTTAACTCAAACCAGCAGACAGACACTGGAGATGAAGTGGTTCAGGAACCGCACCGTGGTGTAGCGGGGAACGCGGAATCTGGAACATGGACCGTTTCATGATATCTACATTTCGTGTAAGAGAGATTCAGAGAGTTCAGGTCATGAGTTTGGAGCAGCAGCAGGAATCTAATGTTAGTGTTGTTAGTGTTGTTGGTTCTGCTCCGTGACGTCTCCATCGGCATCGGGAGGAAATCCTGAACACGGCGAGGACTTTGCGCTCCGTTTCCATCAGGCCTGGTTATATCGATCATCAGTGAGGTGAAGGGAAGAGCGGTTGGGGATTTTAAAATCAATACGGCTGCAGCGTCGGTGTAAAATCTAAAGAGACAGCCGGGACGATGAGACGTGGGTAAGAGACGGACGCTACAGGAGGAACCGAGAGCACTCGTCTGGTGTTTTTTATTCATATATTTTTTTCTGCAGCTTCACTTCAGTTCCAGACGTTGGTTCTTGATCTTCATGCTTATTTTCCACCCTGTAGTTCCATATCGACGTCCTCCTGGACCAGGCACAGAATCACAAGCTGCTTTTCTAATATAATGTGCCTCATGTACCTGAGAATCTTCTCCCATGTGGCTGCAGATTGAAGCGTCAGTACGTCTCGGGTCAAGTTTCACTTTAATTTGAGTCATTTGCAGTTCCTTATCGTACCCGAGTGTCACATGACCTGATCTGGCACTATCGCTCGCCGGGGCTCGTGGTTTTCTCGCCTTTCACAAACAGATATTTTTATAATGTCCAGCTCTACTCCAGAGCCCCTATGAGTCTGTGTGTGTGTGTGTGTGTGTTACTTGAACGGTCGGCATGACAACATGATTACATCATCATTTAACTGGCTTTAATATGTGAGAAAAGTTAAAGAGTGACGGCGTCTTTTATCATTTCTGAGTTTCTTCATTCGTCCAGCTGTTTGAAAACCTTTAGCATGCGATGAGGCTAAACGTGTGACTGTGTGTCTGCACATTTGGTTTAGAAAAACCAGAGTGTGTGTAAACTCCGCTTAGTACATAAATGGGTGGAGCAAAGGAGCCTAGCCTTCAGTTGGAACATGCCTACCTGCGTTACCACCTATGCTAATGCTAGCTAGTTTAGCATAGCTAAAATGTTAACATGGCTAATTTGAACTTGGTTTGACTCCAATCACGCCCATAATTATGCATCATTTTATTACTCATTATAATTGTAGCTGATGAGTTACATAAATATTGACCCGCTGTACACAAATGTGACCTCTAGCTATGGAGACCAAAGGTTGTTTTTTTTTTATGTTGTTTTTTTTGTCCCAGGCTGTCATTCATTCATTCATTTTCTATACCGCTTAATCCTGTGTTCAGGGTCGCGGGGGACCTGGAGCCTATCCCAGGAGACTTCGGGCACTAGGCGGGGTACACCCTGGACAGGGTGCCAATCCATCGCAGGGCACACACACATACACACACACACCCAATCACACACTACGGGCAATTTAGGAACGCCAATTAGCCTAACCTGCATATCTTTGGATTGTGGGAGGAAACCGGAGTACCCGGAGGAAACCCACCAAGCACGGGGAGAACATGCAAACTCCATGCACACAGAGACGGGAATCGAGCCTGGCCGGGGAATCGAACCCAGACCCTGGAGGTACAAGGCGACAGTGCTAACCACTACACCACCGCGCCGCCATCCCAGGCTGTAAACATGTTTATTTCTGTTGTAAAGTCGGACATTTTTACACGGGGCTCTGTGGGGACTGGAGCCATCTCCTAGTGGTCATTCGAGGAACTGCACATTGTGGCACTTCTGCAGAACCGTAAATTGGCCCTTAAACAAACTCCGTTCGTTCACACACCATACCGTTGATGTTTAAAACCCCGCCCTCTTGTATGATGGACGACTAGAAGGTCCGAGCCAATCACGTCAGAGCAATGCTTAGTGTTAAATAAAACGTCATTACAGCAGACAGCGGCTGGTCCTATCAGTTCCGTACGGAGGGAACGTAGCCGTGGAGCATAAAACGCTTCATTTCTCCTGAACGCTTCACAACAGCAATCAGTTTTACACCATTAGTGCAGAAAGAGGCTCGTTGTTGTCGCTGTATCATATGTGGTGTGACTTTGCTTGCAGAGGTTTTTGTTTTGTAGATAACGATGGTGTCGCGGTGTTCTTCTGGTTTACAGTGAAAATGAGTCGAACTAAACGGCTCATCATTATAGATATTTCATATGGCACTTATATGTACATTTCCTTTCCTAATTTGGATATACGGAGCATTTTAAGTTCACTAGCCATGTTTATAAGTGTGTGTGTGTGTGTGAGAGAGAGAGAGATGCTGCCCTGGTGGCTTGCTGAATTGAGGCCAAAGCTCCAGAGGGAATCTCTGTCACTCTCCGCTACCTGCAGTTCCTCTGCCCTCGTTTTTCTATCTGTTTTTTTATTTTTTTTTTTAAATCCTGCTCCTGTTTCATCGAGGCCGCGGACGATCAGCGCGTGCTGGGAACTCATGGGATCAAATATCTCCGGAGAGAGAGAGAGAGAGTCATCTGAGGGAAAGATGGAAAGAGCAGTAAAGATAGAGCGTGTGTGTGTGTGTGTGTGTGTGTGTGTGTGTGTGTGTGAGGGGTCCCTGGAGAACCACAGAGGGAGATTAAATCCTCCGGGGTTGTGTGAGTCGCTCTCTCTCCTGACTCGTGACGTCTTTATCTCGTCCTCCGAGGCCGCGTTAGCCGTTAGCAAGTCAGTGACAGCGCTAAAGCTCCAGGGCACTGCGGTCAGAGGCAGACAGGAAATGAGAAGTGTCCTCCGGAGGGAAGGAGAGAGAGAGAGACAGAGAGAGAGATCACATTGCGCCGTCTGAGACCCGAGGTTTGAAAGTGAACGTGCTTCTTTTAGAAACTAAACAGCGCACACTCTGGAGCAGGTTACGTCTGAGCGCTAACCACTTTATAGCACTGCATTAGCAAACTAGCGCAAATGCATGCGGAGGTCCTGACCGTCGCTAGCGAGACACTCCGAGTATCCGGATAGGAGAACCTGCTCCAGTGCAACACGGAGTGATGGCAACGGCACCGCGCGCTTTTCATCCATTTACACTTAAGGCCATTTAATTCCTCCTCTAGTCTGTTTATCGGTGAAGTGTACAGATGTGGATGTGATGGAGATACAGATGTGATGGAGATAATAATAATGCCATGTACATACAAACATGATGTGATGGAGTACTTTATTAATCCCAAAGGGAAATAGTTAGTTGTAAATACAGATATGATGTAGATACAGATGTGGTGTGATACAGATCCGGTTATAATGTGATACAGATGTGGATATGATGTAGATTCAGATGTGATGTGATACAGATCCGGTTATAATGTGATACAGATGTGGATATGATGTAGATTCAGATGTGATGTGATACAGATACATGATACAGGTGGGATATGATGAGGATACTAATGTGATGTGATACAGATGTGGATGTTGTATAGATACAGATGTGATGTAGAGATAGATGTGATGTGGATCCATACAGATGTGGATGTTATGCAGGTACAGATGTGGATGTTCTGCAGGTACAGATGTGATGTATATACAGGTGCAGATGTGATACAGTTAAAGATGTGCTGTGATACAGGTACAGAAGTGAATGTGATGTAGATACAGATGTGAAAGAGAGACAGGTAGCTACAGATGTGATGGAGTTACAGATGTGATGTGATACAGGTACAGATGTGGTGTGATGTGCTATGCGGCTGTTCCTCCGTGTCAGCTCGTTAATTCTGAGCGATTCGGAGGTTTAATGAGCTCCCTGTAGGCCCGCTCTGTTCCCCACTGAGACCCCGCACTCGTCTCCTCACACATCCTGTCTGCTTTCCAATCAATTACGTTTTTATCAGATAGAAACGTAACGCAGCTTGATTGAGTTCTCAGCGCCGCATCGCCGACTGTGCGTTCGCCGGGCAGGAAACGGAGCCAATTACGACAGGAAGTTTAATCAAATTAACTTCCACTTCAGCCAGATGTGCGCTTGTGTGATTTTTTTTCCTTTCTTCAATTCCTGCTGAAGCACCAGTGAAGACGTCGCTGCAGTAATGTGTTCCTGTGTTTCTGTAAATGCGTCTGCCGTTTATGATAAATCTCTTTTCACACTGAGGAAATATTTGAAGCTAAATGAAACACGACGCTCGACACGGCGCGAGCCGGTGATGGAGGACGCAGCCGCCGCGCCGCTAATTTCACATCATCTGTCATCTTTAGCTCTTTATTTGTTTCTGTTCAGAATTTGTTTTTGCTGAATGTGTGGAAGTGTAGCATCTCTCTCTCTCTCTCTCTCTCTCTCTCACACTCTGTTTCTTTATCTTCTTCTGTCCATTTCTTTCTCTGTCTTTGTCTTTTTGTCTGTTTCTCCTTCATTCTATCTCTCTATCTGCATCCCTCTCACTCTCTCTCTCTCTCTCTCTCACTCTTTTCTTTTTTCATGTCTTCATTATAACGGTCTCGGCCGCTGGATTTGATTTGTGAATGTCGAGCTCCACTGAAGCGAGCAGTTATGAGCGATTATGACCCTGAATCTCAGGACACGGAGGAACACTGCATAATTCAATTAGTGTTATTAATCTCAGACACACACACACACACACACACACTCATCTGTAAAGCCTGAGCCAGGCTCTGCTGCTGTTTTAATCGTGCTTGTTCTCCTTAAAAACAATGATTTAGTGTTGGGCCCTGGCCCCCGCCCCGCCCCCTCCGGCCCCCACGCCGGCCCCCTCCACATAAATCAGTTGAGATGAAAGTTCCATAATTGTGCTCGCTAGGAGGGATTTGAGCGAAATTGCACTATGAATTTTTTAAAGGGAATTTTTACTAGCTGTTGAGGCGGGAGGGGAGAATTTATGGGCCTGACTTCTTCATTACCGAAGTCATTTTGCTGTAGATGATAGCGTGCGAGCCCAGAGGGGGCCGGCGATCCCACCGCACCAACGCGCATTTTTAACCTGACTAATCTTTCGTGGAGAAAATTCCACTGCGGCACTCTTAATGCAGCATCGGGGGCTGCGCTTAGCCGCTAGCTGGGGGGGGGAAACGCTGCTCTTTTGTCTTTCTATTATTCTCTAATAACCGCGAGAATGCAGGAGCGGAGTTAACCAGATACCACGATAAAGTGCTCAGTCTCAGTTAAAATAAACAAAAGAACAAAAACCTGAACCTGCAGCAACACTTTGCTCGGTGCTCTTTAAAATTAATACATTTGCGCTATTGGATATTAAAGCACTAGCGTTAGCGCCAAAGTGTGTACAGCATTTAACAATTATCACACTCATGCAGAGATGCTAGCATTGCTAAGCTATTTTCCTGGAAAGTAAATAAGGTACAGGGGGCGGAGTCAATGTGTGTGTGTGTGTGTGTGTGTGTGTGTGTGTGTGTCTCTAAACTCAACAAGCGCACACGCATCTCAAAACTTGTGTATGTTCACGTCTGAGAATTTTGCTCAATAAATGTACAGTACACCTCACTTCTCTAACCACCACAACACCCCTTATTATACTCATAAACAGACGACACACAGTACCGGTCAAAAGTTTGGACACCCCTTATAATTCAGTGTTTTTCTTTATTGTTTACATCATACATTTTTTTTTACCATGAAGTAATACATATGGCAATCGGTAATTATATAACATGACTTCTTCAGTACTGTGTAAGTCAGTCTGGATAAGAGCGTCTGTCAAATTCCTCAATGTAAATGTAAACACTATACTGTAACAGTCAGTTGTTATTTTAAGACATGAAGGTCAGCTGTTCTGGAACGGTTCCTACAAGAACATTATTGTGTCAAGTGCATTTGTAAAACCCATCGAGCTCCATGATGATGAAACTGTTCCTCATGAAGACCTTCACAGGAGAACAAGACCAAAACTGAGCTCTGCTGCAGAGGAGACGTTCATTTAGAGTCACCAGCCTCAGAAATCACCAATTAACAACCAGCACCTCAGATTAGAGCCGTTATGAAGCTTCACAGAGCAGAAGTAGCAGATAAACATCTCAATATCAACTGTTCCAACGAGATTATTGTGGAATTTGGAGAAACACCTTCAGGATTGTGTTACAGTGTAGAAAGAAATAAACAATCAGGAACGAGCATGGAGTAAGAATAAGGGGTGTACAAACTTTTGACTGGTAGTGTATTTGCACATCTTTATCTTTTGCCTGTTTCTCCTTTTCTTTCCTGTTTTTTTTTAACTGGGCATTTAATACTGTATGTTTGACATATAATTCATTCATATTTATATATATTCAGTTATTCATACTTCACTCGATGAGCATCAGGACTTTACTCATCCTCAATTCAGAGTCTAGACTAAACCGTTCCCCCTCGGGGTGTGTGGACTGGTTATATATTTTTCTTAATGATTTCAGACAAAACCAGGAGAACGAAATATACCTGTGAAACTGTACGATGAAGTTTATATCCACGTAGAAAAGCAGTCGGTGCGCTTCCGTACTTTACAGGACAGTTTACAGCGCTAGCTAATCTCTTCTGCTAACATTAACTTCTGCTAACATTAACTTCTGCTAACTTTACATCATCAGTGTAAAAGTGTAACCTGTCTGCATGTTGTCTGGAGGAGCGACTGTTCAGAAGATCATCTGCACCATAGATCTGCTAATACTGTACATGTTTTGCTAGCAGTCCTTATTAGCATTGATGTTAGTAGCTATGTAAAAAAAATTGCTAATAAAGTTAACTTATTGTGTTTAAAGCAGTGAATCAGGAAAATGTAAAAACATCCAATTTACCTAAAGCTGGGAACAGCGCTAGTTTTTGGTTTTGCCTGCATTCGCAAATTATCTCTAATGAGAAATAGCCATTTGCTGTATGGTCTGAGGGCTAACATGCTAATTTTGTTCATGGTGCTATGATCAGTGTTGGGTGTACAGTAATGCATTACAAAGTAACGTGTTAGAGTACTTGGATTACTTTTCTGATGTATCGAGTAATCTAACGTGTTCGGTTAAGTCCTCAGTTATTTAGTTACTTTTTCAAAAATGTAATCCGTTATTACCCCTAACTCACCTATACGGTTTAACTATGTGAGGACCGACGTGCGGAAAGATGGAAACCTAATCACAGCCCCAAAACTCGCGGTGAGTCATAATGAACCAAACTAACGGCCACCGCGCGACACCGAGTAAGTGAGATAGGGGTATTAGTAGGTGAGATAGGGGTATTAGTAGGTGAGATAGGGGTATTAATAGGTGAGATAGGGGTATTAGTAGGTGAGATAGGGGTATTAGTGGGTGAGATAGGGGTATTAGTAGGTGAGATAGGGGTATTAGTGGGTGAGATAGGGGTATTAGTAGGTGAGATAGGGGTATTAGTAGGTGAGATAGGGGTATTAATAGGTGAGATAGGGGTATTAGTAGGTGAGATAGGGGTATTAGTGGGTGAGATAGGGGTATTAGTAGGTGAGATAGGGGTATTAGTAGGTGAGATAGGGGTATTAATAGGTGAGATAGGGGTATTAGTAGGTGAGATAGGGGTATTAGTAGGTGAGATAGGGGTATTAATAGGTGAGATAGGGGTATTAGTAGGTGAGATGGGGGTATTAATAGGTGAGATAGGGCTAATAGTAGGTGAGATAGGGGTATTAGTAGGTGAGATAGGGGTATTGATAGGTGAGATAGAGGTATTGATAGGTGAGATAGGGGTATTAGTAGGTGAGATAGGGGTATTAGTAGGTGAGATAGGGCTATTAGTAGGTGAGATAGGGCTAATAGTAGGTGAGATAGGGCTAATAGTAGGTGAGATAGGGGTATTAGTAGGTGAGATAGGGGTATTAGTAGGTGAGATAGGGGTATTAGTAGGTGAGATAGGGGTATTAGTAGGTGAGATAGGTGTATTAATAGGTGAGATAGGGCTAATAGTAGGTGAGATAGGGGTATTAGTAGGTGAGATAGGTGTATTAGTAGGTGAGAGGGGTATTAGTAGGTGAGATAGGGGTATTAGTAGGTGAGATAGGGGTATTAGTAGGTGAGATAGGGGTATTAGTAGGTGAGATAGGGGTATTAGTAGGTGAGATAGGGGTATTAGTAGGTGAGATAGGGGTATTAGTAGGTGAGATAGGGGTATTAGTAGGTGAGATAGGGCTAATAGTAGGTGAGATAGGGGTATTAGTAGGTGAGATAGGGGTATTAGTAGGTGAGATAGGGGTATCAGTAAGTGAGATAGGGGTATTAGTAGGTGAGATAGGGGTATTAGTAGGTGAGATAGGGGTATTAGTAGGTGAGATAGGGGTATTAGTAGGTGAGATAGGGGTATTAGTAGGAGAGATAGGGTTATTAGTAGGTGAGATAGGGCTAATAGTAGGTGAGATAGGGGTATTAGTAGGTGAGATAGGGGTATTAGTAGGTGAGATAGGGGTATTAGTAGGTGAGATAGGGGTATTAGTAGGAGAGATAGGGTTATTAGTAGGTGAGATAGTGGTATTAGTAGGTGAGATAGGGGTATTAGTAGGTGAGATAGGGCTAATAGTAGGTGAGATAGGGCTAATAGTAGGTGAGATAGGGGTATTAGTAGGTGAGATAGGTCTAATAGTAGGTGAGATAGGGGTATTAGTAGGTGAGATAGGGGTATTAGTAGGTGAGATAGGGCTAATAGTAGGTGAGATAGGGGTATTAGTAGGTGAGATAGGGCTAATAGTAGGTGAGATACAGTAGGGGTATTAGTAGGTGAGATAGTTTTCAGTTTCTGTAATGGAAAATATTCGAACTATTTCTAACTAATGTAACTGATTCCTTTTAAGACAGTAATTTTGTAATGTAATCAGTCACTTTAAAAAGTAACGTCCTCCAACACTGGCTGTGATAATGATTGTTTTTTTTGTCCAATGACGCACCAGTTGATCTTCTGTTAAAAAACATATTTTATTTTGCTAACATTTGGCTAACATGATTAAATATATAGCTGTATATGAATATATAATGCTAGTGTTGCGTTTTTTGTGTGTGTGTGTGTGTGTGTGTGTGTGTGTGTGTGTGTGTGTGTGTGTTTGTTGTGTTCAGACTAGACTCTACTTCATCAAAAATAATAATAGCGCTAATATATTTATTTGGGCCAACAAGCCATACACATGGTTGTTTCTGGTTGTACACTAACCTGATGAAGGCTAGTGACTTCCTACAGTATGTAGTGAAAAGGAACTAAATATTATAACAGAAAGGTGTGTAAAAGTGTTAAAAGTGCTTAGAAGAGAGACTGAGGATACTCAAGTAGGAGATGCTAACATGGCTAGTAGAGTGATCGCTAACATGCTTGTGGCTAGTAGAGTGATCGCTAACATGCTTGTGGCTAGTAGAGTGATCGCTTGTGTTAAGTGCTGTGGTGTGTGTTTATTACTCTGAGAACGAGACATCGTGAACAAAATAAAATACAGAAACAAATATTAGCTTTTAATGAAAAGATGCAAACTCACTAAATATTTATTTAGTTTTCTAAAATTCTAAAACAGTGAATAAACTAATTGCATTGATTAGTACTGTATGTTGGCACTAGCATCATGCTAATTGACTCATGATAGCTTTTTTTTATTGCCATTGTAAAAATTAACCGTGAGAAAATAGTTTTTTTTAAAGGGAAATCTTTATTAAAAACAAATTTAAAAAGCTGCTAAAGAATTAGAATTAGCATCATGCTAATGGCTGTCTGTTAGTTCTTACTTATTGTAAAGAGTGCCGTAGCACTTTAGCTATTAAGATGCTCAATATATTTTATTCACTCTTAGTCTTGTGGTTATCATTTGTCTTTGTTTTTTTTTTGTGGAAATAATTAAGAAAAGAAAAAAGTTACGTGTAGGAAAACTCTGCTAATTAACAATAAGTTAACATTAATATGATTAACCCTGTGATTCAAGAGAAACTGTAGAGAAAGAGGTAAAATGCAGAAAGGTCAGTTAGCATTAGCATCATGCTGACTGCCTACTGCTAGCTTTATTTAGTGTTAGCTCTGTTGTTAGAGCTTCTGGAGAGAGACAGGGAGAGAGAGAGAGAGAGGCGGGGGAAACAGGCGAGGTGAAGAAAAGCTGGAAGATTTGTCAGCTCTAATGAAGAGGGGCAATTTCCCTCCCTGCAGTGTCAGTGCGTGTGCAGCAGCGCTGTCAAGCTAACCGAATGAAAAACAAGCTCCATCCCTCCCTCCCATCCTCCCTCCTTCCCTTTTCCTTCTTTCATTCCTTCACCTTTCTCTCTGAGCTGAAAGAAAAGCTTAGACTAGCAGATAGCGCGACGGCTGCAGGCAAGAAAACAGCCAGAGCAAATTCTTCTGCTAATCAACTAGCATGTGTAGACTAAAACTAGCCGTGCTAAACCGCCTAAAACTAACACAAACCGGTATAAACAAACACAAACCTGCACAAACCAGACCAGACCTGATGAACGGCTTTAAATGCCATCAACCTGCACAAGACGGAATGGACCAGATGAGCAGCGGTAAACCGGTAGAAACTGGTGTACACCGGTATAAAGCCAGCTTAAACTCAAACAAACCAGTGGCACACATGACACCCTGTCTCAGGGAGAACACTGTTGCTAGGCAACTGGGAAATACAGACATCGGGTATATAACTGAAATAAATAACAGTTTGTTTAGCTAGCATGTAGCTGTTAAAGATAACGACATGAGAAAGATCCAGATCATGAAGTTATTACTGCATTATTACGAACAATTTTTTTATATATACTGTATGGTGCCATGTTTCTTATATACTGTATGACGGTATGTTTTGAGGACATTATATTTCAATTTCATGACAAATAGAAACAATCCTGGATGTGTATTAGTGAATGCATTTTTATGTTTTTAATAAACAAAAACAAATTGTCAAGATTGTACTCGAATATAAATATAAATACATAATAATAAATATAATTAAAAATAAATAAAAGTTATTAAAAAAAAGGAATAAACAACTTTAACCAAAAACTATAAGACATTTCATACTGTATAAGTGACACTGGTTAAAAAAAGTGAAAAAGAAAAAAAAAAACAGCACCAGAATTAAGTCTCTTTTTTATGCTTAAAATATCAAGGTGTCTGCGTTCAAAAATTAATTTTCCTTTCTTTTTTAAATGAAAAATGAAGCTGAGGCATGAAATGAAGGCAATTAAAAAAATCCACACAATAAGGGTGATAAGGTGAAGCTTAGCTAAATATTTACATAAATAAATGAGTTTTTAATCCCGTTCTGCTTTCCAGCGCGGTTTGCGAGGCCGCGCCGCGATTTATGAGCGATTACGTAATCGATTTTCTAACACAGAAGGCTTGAAATGAGCTGCGACTGCAGAAGATGTGTGTGTGTGTGTGTGTGTGTGTGTGTTTCTCTCGGTTAATCTCAAGGTTAACACTTCAGACCTGCCAGGTTTCATTTCTCCATCTGCCTGAAGAACGTTCAATTTTACACTCCGATGAGCTGAGAAGTGCACGCTCAAAATCTCTCTCTCCTGGAGAGGAAGGATAGAGAGAGAGAGAGTGAGAGAGAGTGAGAGAGGAGGAGGAGGAGGGAAAAAACGATTGTGTTTTCCTGTCAGGATGTAGCCATGCTAACATAATTAGATTAGCCACTCGTTTTGCTAACTGCTGATTTACGATTTCACTGAGAGCTGATACTGAAGTGACCTCCTCTTATCCTCATCTCCCTGAATCCTTGTTTCCTCACCTCCTCATCCTCATATCCTCATACCCTTGTTTCCTCACCTCCTCATATCCTCGTATCATTTCCTCGTCTCCTTATATCCTCATTTTCTCGTATCCTTGATACCTCGTCTCCTCATATTCTTGTATCCTCGTCTCATCATCTCCTCGTCTCGTCATCTCCTCATATTCTTGTATCGTTGTATTCTCGTCTCATCGTATCCTCAAAGAAATCACTGACACTTTAATTTATTACCCAGCTAGGCATGGCTAATTATTGCTAGTTCCAGTGTAGATTATTAGCATAATTAGCCAGTTTCTGGATTCTAGTTGTTAATTGATTTTTTTTATTTAATCTGCATTGAGTTTTTTAATTAGTTACATATTTTTTTTTCTTTTATTTGAACATTTTTTAATCTTGTAAATGCCTTATGTCTCCATGACTCTATGTTTCGAGTGAGCTATTGTTCTAGGACACTATTTCAAGTAGCCCTCTGATTTAAGTGCCGTAGGTTTCAAGTTCCATATGTTTCCAGGACACTATGTTTTAAGTGCCCTATGTTTCAAGAGCCCTAGGGACTCTCTCCACCAGCTATGAGCTCAGCGGCTCTATATCCAGGCTTCACATCTTGCTGTATTCCAACGTTCCCAATTTCCTACAGTATGTTCTCGGGGTTCTCTGTTCTCCATGTTACTAATGATGTTCTTGAGGTCCTACAGTACATGGTTTAGGATGCTCTTATATTTGATATCTCTTATTAAATGCCCTGTATGTTCCCATTGTATGGTAAAGTTCTTAGAGCATGATGTTCATACAGTGCCAGTTCCTTAAACCCCACTGGTCTCTAGGTTCTAGGTTTCCAGTGTCTCGGGTCTACACCAGTTTCTAGATTCTGAAATGATGCTTGTGATATTTGCTGTAGTCAATCACATCACTTCAGGCGGAGACTTGTAGATCATGCACAGGAGCCTGTACGCTAGTTCGGGTACTTTGAGCACATCACGGATGGTGGAACCGAATTCGAAGAGCTTGAAAACACAGACCAACACCGGCGTTTACACACGATCAGCAACACTAACATTTCTTTTTGGAATTGCATGTTGTTTGTAGACTGTGATATTCTAACCTAAACAATACCACTAGCATGTTATTTACTGATAGCATTGTTAGCATCTCTGCAGGAATCTCGAGTGTATTATTCTTTTGGTATTTTAATTAAAAGAAAATTCTAGCAGTTTCTGTTCATGTTAGACAGCGTAAGCATTTCTATTCATTTCAGCCTGTTTTTCTTTCTGTCCTGGAATTCGATATGTTTTCGGATAAACGAGGCACAAGAGGAAACAAAAATCTTCCAGAAGGTCGAATACCTATGTGTGTGTATGTGTGTGTGTGTGTGTGTGGTGTGTGTGTGTGTGTGTGTGTGTGTGTGTTTGTGTAAAACCAGTCTGTTTAGTGCCAGAACCACTTTTGGTCTGTCAGCTAATTTTTCAAACCAGATTTAAAAATCCCAGGAAGTGGCCAGTTTTCGGATGTTGCTCTTCGGTGGTTCAGGAGATTTCTGTAAAGAATTATTGACACCTGAGGTGGACACAGGACACAGCTATGGGGGGTGTTGGAGTGCGAAATGGCATGTTTTCAGGATTTTATGAAAGAGGTTCTTGAGTCGATCTATGTTTATTTCTCCAGGTTTTGGATGAAGTCACAGCTCACGTAGCAGGAATTTTTTGGTTGTTAAAACGTTGTGGTGACGTTAATTTGGCAATGTTTAGGGACGTTAGGACAACTTTGGAGTCGGGATGTTTTTGAAAAGTTTGAAGGATGTTGATAGAATGACGTTGGAACAATGTTGAACACAATCCTACAAAAACATCTTCAGAACTACTGTACTGTATATTAATACCAAACGATGGCCTGAATACGACTCAAACCCCGGTCCCCGAAATACTGTAAGAACGTTATGTGTTTACCTCCGGACCACTAGGAAGCGTACTACTGAACTGAACTGAACTGAACTGAACAACGACCATCACAAAGCCTGTATTACAGTAGAGTAATTTGGGAGCTGAGACGCACCTCTCAGTAATGTTTCTGAAAGAAAATGAAACAGACGAAACTTTACAACACTTTTTCCAAGATGGCGCCGGTGAGGTCGGCTGCCGTCACGACTGCTCCGACCACCTTTTCTTTGTTTTTGTTTTTTAAGTTAGTTTTCAGTGTTTTAAAATCGGCAAAATCACCACCATTGAGTACATTAGGTATGATAGAGACACTCTTGTTTCTATATACAATGTACTCACAATTCGACGGTTTTAACTCCGGATCCGAGCTGGCCGAGTGAGATCCTGAGGGAGAACAATGGACGCGACGCGAAGCGACAGACCCGAGGGAAACGAGCTGGCGTGAGGAACCGGCTCCGAGCCCGTGCACACCGCACACCTCTGCCTAGCATCCTGCTCGCCAACGTCCAGTCACTGAAGAACAAACTCGATGACCTCAGGGCCAGGATAAAGTTCCAGAGAGACATTCGGGACTGCAACCTTCTCTGCTTCACCGAGACATGGCTGAACCCAGCGGTGCCAGACCACGCCATACAGCCGGCCGAGTTCTTCTCGGTTCACCGCATGGATAGGACGCGGGACTCGGGGAAGTCAAGGGGAGGCGGCGTGTGCTTAATGGTGAACAACAGCTGGTGCAACAGCGCGAGCGTTGTTCCTCTTACACGCTCCTGCACACCAAACCTGGAACTACTGTCCATCATGTGTCGTCCTTTTTATCTACCCCGGGATTTCACATCGGTCATAATCAGCGCCGTTTACATACCTCCACAAGCGGACACTGAAACTGCCTTATGCGAGCTGCATGAGGCGCTCACACAGCACCAGACACAACACCGGGACGCTGCGCTCATTGTGGCGGGGGATTTTAATAGTGCCAACCTCAAACGCGCAGCGCCGAACTTTTATCAGCACATCACCTGCCCCACCAGGGGCGAAAGGACACTGGACCACTGTTATACCACGGTCAAAGACGGTTACAAGGCACAATCTCGTCCAGCGTTTGGTAAATCCGACCACGCCGCCATTTTTCTCATGCCAAAATATAAACAAAGGCTGAAACAGGAAGTGCCGGCTCAGAGGGAGGTCGCGCGCTGGACGGACCAATCGGTGGCCGCGTTACAGGACGCACTCGATGACGCAGACTGGGACATGTTCAGAAACAGCTCCGATGATGACGTCAGCGTGTTTACCGAAGCGGTTGTGGGATTTATTGGGAAGCTAGTGGACGATACGGTGGAGAAAAAGACTATCAGAACGTTTCCCAACCAGAAGCCATGGGTGGATAAAACCATCCGCGACGCTCTGAGATCTCGCACCGCTGCCTACAACACGGGACTTGCGTCGGGGGACATGGAACCGTACAAGGCTGCGTCATATAACGTCCGGAAGGCGGTGAAAGAGGCGAAGCAGCACTACGGGAGAAAACTAGAGTCACAGCTTCAACAGAGTGACTCTAGGAGCCTGTGGCAGGGACTGAGAACAATAACGGACTACAAAGCACCAACATCCGGTATGACGAACGCGGACGCGACTCTGGCAGACGAGCTGAACACATTTTACGCTCGCTTCGAGGCTGCAGCTAAAGACGCTAGCAATGCTAATGCTAACGGCGCTAATGCTAACGGCGCTAATGCTAGCGGCGCTAACGGCTGCAGACAGGAAGACACAGTCAGCACCGGGAACGCGCTCATCATCTCCAAGCACGACGTGAGGAGAGCCTTCAAGAGAGTGAACACCAGGAAAGCAGCAGGACCAGACGGCATCTCAGGTCGTATTCTTAGAGCCTGCGCAGACCAGCTAGCACCTGTGTTCATTGAAATATTCAACATCTCTTTATCTCAGTCGGTGATCCCCACATGCTTCAAAGAGTCCATTATTGTTCCTGTTCCAAAGAAACCACATCCTGCTTCTCTCAATGACTATCGCCCTGTGGCCCTCACCTCAGTAGTGATGAAGTGCTTTGAACGCCTTATCAGAGACTTCATCATTTCTTCACTACCCGACACACTGGACCCACTACAGTTTGCATACCGTCAGAACCGCTCCACAGACGATGCAATCTCTCATCTCCTCCACACATCACTCACTCACCTGGACACTAGGAAAGGGAATTATGTTAAAATGCTCTTCATCGACTACAGCTCTGCTTTTAACACAATAATTCCTTCCATACTCACCACCAAGCTGGAGCACCTGGGACTCAGCTCATCTATATGTCAGTGGATCTCCAATTTTCTGACTGGCAGACCACAGGCAGTAAGGATGGGCGGACATGTCTCAGCTACACTCACTCTCAGCACTGGAGCCCCCCAGGGTTGTGTTCTGAGCCCCCTGCTGTACTCTTTGTACACCCACGACTGCGTGGCCACTACCAACTCCACCTCCATCATCAAGTTTGCTGACGACACCGTCGTGGTCGGACTGATCACCAACAATGATGAGTCGGACTACCTAGAGGAGATTGGAAATCTGGAGAACTGGTGCCAGAGGAACAATCTCCTCCTGAACGTCAGTAAGACAAAGGAGCTGATAGTGGACTTTAGTACAAAGCAGGAGAGGAACTACCAGACCCCCGTCATCAACAGGAGCCCAGTGGAGAGAGTGGACAGCTTCAGATACCTCGGTGTTCACATCACGCAGGACCTATCATGGTCCTGTCACATCAACACCGTGGTGAAAAAAGCCCGGCAGCGTCTCTACCACCTCAGACGCTTGAGAGACTTTAGACTGCCCTCCAAGGTGCTCAGGAACTTCTACTCCTGCACCATAGAGAGCATCCTGATGGGAAACATCACGACCTGGTTCGGGAACAGCACCATGCAGGACAGACGAGCTCTACAGAGGGTGGTGCGATCAGCCGAGCGCATCATCCGCACTGAGCTCCCTGACCTGCACTCCATCTACAGCAAGCGGTGCTGGACTAAGGCCAGGAAGATCATGAAGGACCTCAGTCACCCCAGTAATGGACTGTTCTCTTTGTTGCGGTCTGGGAAGAGATTCCGCTCCCTAAAGGCCAACACAGAGAGACTGAGGAGGAGCTTCTTCCCGCAGGCGATAAGGTCTCTCAATCACACCTCCACACAGGACTAATAACATCTTTTAAGCTCACAACACTGACTGGACAATCATGGACACATTCATACACACTTGCACTAAATACTCATACATCTGGACAATTGCACATGTCACCTTTCATGCATATTTGCACAACCACTGACACTTTAATACCATATTTCTATATTTTTGCAATATTTTATTATGCCCTTATGCACAGTTAATTTTACAAATTTTACTAGTCAAAATTATTTCTTTAGTATTTCCTTTTTATTGATTATTTATTTTACGTACAAGATTTTATTTTCTTATTTTCTTTTTTTTTTAAGGTCACTGGCGGTCGTATAAAAGCATTTCACTGCATATTATACTGTGTATGATTGTGTATGTGACTAATAAAATTTGAATTTGAATTTGAGATGTGTGACATGAGATACACACGCTGTGTGTGGGAAGCTGTTGTGTCCATTCGAAGTTCTAAACCCTGTTAGAAACTTAATGGACCATAGATGTGCTCAGATGTTGTGCAAACATCGTTAATCAGCATAAACGCTCTAGATATAGATTATAGTTATGTTTTTTTTTTTTATGTTGTATGTGTTTGGTTTGGTTATTCAGTGTTATCTCAACATTAACACTATCGTCTAACGTTAGGGTTCCTGCTGAAGAGAACTTTATTAAGTCTGAACAATATTAAGAAGACATTTTTAAAAAAATATAATACAATTAAATATGATTTTTTTTTTAATCTCAGTGCAAAAAGACTTTTAATTAATTTGTGCCTTGGTTCTCAATATGCTAACGCACATCCCTGTGCTAGCTGGAAACAGTGCTAAGTAATGATGAAGCGATAAGGTTTCTGCTGAATCTAAAGAAAGAAAAAAAGACCAAACAACTTAAAAATGTTTTTAAGAAGAGATGTGTGAGGATTTTTATTTGTATTTTTTGCTTGTGCTATCAGCTACGCGTGTTCAGCTTGTTTAGCACTTCCGCTTCTACGACATTTCGAATGTGTGAATATTTCCTAAAGCTTTAAAATTGCAGCATTTTCTTTAACGCCTGTCTAAGCCTCACTCTGTGAAAAACAAGTGTGTGTGTGTGTGTGTGTGTGAAAATCTCTGCCATCAGGAAATAATGAGCCTGAGAAGCTGGAAACATCTTCACGCTTTTTTATCGCCGCTCCCCTGCTGTGTTCTGTCACTTTAGAGCGTCCTAGCGGAACGCCTGCACAAAAAGAGACGCGGAAAAACATCTAAATCTGAGCGAATGTCAGATTTTGGCTTTGATCCTGACGATGATTAGACGTCTACAGGCTTTTCTTTCTTTCTCTCTCTCTTTTTTTTTAAGAAGCATGTCTCTGGTTTGTCACTTGCAGAAGGAAGGAAAAGGAAAAGCAACATCTCTGTGTTTTGGGGCGCTCGTGTTAATTGCACTAAATCAGAGTTCTGTGTTAAAATCATAAATCTCTGTACGATTCCTCATTGAAGGAAAAAATATTCACACAGGATATATTCTCACTTCACCTCTGTTAAGTTTTAGAAAATGAATTTTTTTAACATTATTCACGTTAAATGCGAGTAACAGCAGGTTCTCCTTCATGCTGAGTCATGCTAATTACTTATACTGTAGGTTAGCATAAGCTGTAGCTTAGCCTCACTTCAAAGTATTTTTAAAATATTCCCTTTTCCCCTTTATTTTCCTTTTAAAATGTTTTACAAACACAAATTTTCTTTCTTTAGTGCATTTATTTTTGTCACTGGCGCATATTAACTCCTTAAACTAGCATGCTAGCTCCTGAAAATCACATGTCCATGCTAATACAAAACGTTAGCTAAGCCGAGGTTAATATTGCTCCATGATCTGTAGCTGTTCTTCCTAGTTAGCATTTAAACAAGCTAGCACACCACCTTTGCTATAAGCATAATTCAAAATATAGCAGCTTGCTAACTAGCTATTTAGTCTATCATGTCATGTGTATATATATATATTTTAAATACTTTCATCATTTAAATATATTTTGATAATTGCTACCTTTACTTATCTTTGACATCTTTGAGATTTCTTTTAGAGCGAGTTAGCTAACATCAAGCTAGCTTGTTAACTTTAATTGTTTAGAGTTATTTTTTTATAACATCAAAAATAACACTCACACTGTTGATGTGAGTTAGCATTCTATCAGGTTCTATAATTTGTTCTTGCTGTTAATGCTAGCTAGCATAAGCTAACCTGGAACATTTCCTGAGGCTTCCTTAAGGCTATGAATATTCATTTAGTGGCTCAAAGCCACGCCCACCAGGCTCATCAGGTCGCACTACGCTAGCTAGCTAGCTGTCCCACAGACACACGCCGAGGCGTGACATTATCGTGTGCATGACCACCTTCTGATCTGAAAGCCACACACACACACACACACACACACACACACACACACACACACACACAAAGACAGGACAGGTGAGAGACAGACAGCGCTGGCTGGCGTTCAATCAGTTTTACAGCAGCTTTAATTGATGGCGCATATGTGCTGCCATATGGTGCAGAGACTCAAGGGAAAGCCGTAATAGACAGACAGCCGACGCACACACACACACACACACACACACACACACAACACACACAAGCTGGCACGTTTACAAACATCAGATGAACCGTTCATTCTCATTGAGACAGAGTGAGCGCGGTGCTGATGTTACGGTGACAGTATTGTTAAAAGTGTTTATTGCTAGTTTTTGTCATTAGCATTGTACACACACACACACACACACACACACACACACCTCAATATTAAAGCCTGTAGCTCGGCAGCAGGAACCCTGACGTGTCCTGTGGTTGTGTTCACGCTATGACATCATCCATCCAAAAACAGTTAGAATGACTTTGATCAAATAACATCAGGATAATGTTGAATAAATAACCACGATACAACATTACAAATACAACGTCACACACAGAGGGCTCGAGCGGCTCTATTGAGGGTGTATAGCGATATCTTTCGGGTTGTTATTTTTTTTTTTTTTTCCAAAAAATATCAGCATGAAGAGCGTCATGTCTGCAGCACCAGCGCTAGTGACAGCAGCAGGCGCGAGAGGTGAAGGACGAGTGGAGCGAATGATTATTAAACACCCTGACGGCGGAGGAAGAAAACGTGAACGATGCTGCTCAGGACTGAGGCGTGTCACACGCGTGCGTTGTCGCTATAGTGTAGCTTCTCACAGAACTTTGCTAAGTCGCTACAATACTGTACAGGTGTGTTAGCACAGTGTCCGCTCTCGCAGGACGGATCTGTGACGGTTTCCTTTCGGCTGCTTCCCGATTTAGTGATTTTGCAGTAAAGTAGTGTTTTGTTTTTGTTTCTTTTGACATTTGCTCGCGGGTTCTCTGGTGGACTAGCAGCTAGCACTTGAGTCTCGCTTACACTAGCCGGGCTCGTGTCCTGATCAGGGAACTGGATTAGATCAAAATTGTGCTATGGTTGTTTGTTCAATCTCAGCGTAAGCGCTTGTCCAATGATAGTCCATTTTTAAAAATATGAGGCGCGTTCAAGTCACACCAGGACTTTCTGCTGAACGAAAGCGTGAGAGTGAGTGACATTTACAGAAGACGTGAAGTACGGTAGGTGATGATAAAGTTCCTTCAGGAGGCGCCGTAAGCATGTCACATGTTAGTGATCAGGTCCTGTAAAGTAAAAGATAAACCAGGCCACAACAAACAAATTGTAAGAAAGAAGGAAAGAGTAAGAACAAAGAGGAGAAGATCATAAAGAGTAGAAACAAGTAACAAGTAAAAGACTGAAAGGAAGAAAGAAGAATATATAAGGAAGGAAAGATGAATAATTAGGATGGAAGAAAGTGTGCAACATGTGACTAAATCAGAGCTGCTGATTGGTCGGCTGGAAAATGCGAGCGAGCTGCTGATTGGTTGGATGTGAAGCGTGTGGTGACATCATCAGGTGCAGCTGGAACACAGTTTAAAGCTTTCACACATGATGGAGTTCAACTAAACAAACAAAACTATTCATTCTCAAACAAACAAACAAACAAAAATAAACAGGTAAAAAAAATAAAGATAAGGAGCGAGAGAACACTGCTGGCTTTGTCTGTCTTTCTGTTGGGCTTCAGAGAATCAAGTGGAGGATGGGAGTGCTGGTGGTTTTGTGTGTGTGTGTGTGCGTGTGTGTGTGTGTGTGTGTGTGTGTTTGCCTTCAAATGCTGTCGGTGTTTTCTGTGTTGCTCTTTTCCCTCGACTGATGTAAATTATTCAGCGCCTGAGGATGCTGCTACAAATCTCTCTCTCTGTTCCTGTCTGTCTCCCTGCCTCGCCTCTTCGCATGTGTGTGTGTGTGTGTGTGTGTGTGTGTGTGTGTGTGTGTGTGTGTGTTATCATTCATTCACTGATTCTCTTTCTTGTGTTTTGTAATTAGAGATAACATCAGTCTTGATAAAATAACCACCTTTATCCTATTTGCATCTGATTTGCATGTCGTTTGAATACGAATGTAGGAACATCACCTGTTAAGTGTGTATCGCTGAAGAGCACCGAATCCCCGTCACACCCAAGAGAGAGAGAGAGGGAGAGAGAGAGAGAGAGAGAGAGGGAGAGAGAGAGAGAGAGGGAGAGAGCAGGACAAGAGTACGAGGAAAGGACAAAGAGAAAGAAAGGATCAGGTTTATCATCTTATTATTCACATTTTGTTGTTTTTTTTTATTCCTTTTTTATTTGCAGGTATTACAGTTTATATACCAGCTCACACACACACACACACGCACACACACACACACACACACACACTGGGTACAGGAGAGACACAAGCAAGTCATAAAGACATAGAGACACGATGGTACGGAGAATAAATAAGAATAAAAGAAAAAGTAACGGGAAAGAGGAAAAATAAACACAGGATCAGGAATAAATATATGACGAGAGAATGTAGAGGAAAGTGTGTGTGTGTGTGTGTGTGTGTGTGTGTGTGTGTGTGTGTGTGTGTGTGTGTGTGTGTGACAATATAATACGCGCATGAAGCAGAGTGTGTGTTAGCATGCTCGCTAATAACAAACAGACACATTAGTGTTTTGATCATCGTAGCGTTTAGCTAGTTTTGTTTTGTTTTGTTTTGTTTTGTTTTGTTTGACCCGTATTCTGGTGGTTAGCATGATGTTTCTATAAGAGTTAGCGTAACAATACGGTAATTAGCTGCTATTAAGAGTACGCTAGCTACATACACGCTAGCTACTAGATGAATATTAATAATATGATAATGAGGACGTAGAGTCGGTCCTGTACACTCCGCTTGTGGAGACGTGACGATGGTGCTTCTCACTCGGCCGTGTGTGTGTGTGTGTGTGTGTGTGTGTGTGTGTGTTCATTTCCTGTGATGTCACTGCTCCCCAGTTGCCACAGCAACAGCAGTGAAAAGTATGGTGACGCGTGTCGACATGCAGCGTTGCATATTTTCACACAGGCTTTAGTATTCTGAGTGTGTGTGTGTGTGTGTGTGTGTGTGTGTGTGTGTGTGTGTGTGTGTGTGTGTCTAATGTATGCATGTGTGACACTTGCTGTGTGTATGTGTGTACGTACTGTAGATGTGTGTGTGTATGTAGGTGCGTGCGTGCGTAGATTTGTGCAGATGTGTCTATTTAGATGTGTGTGTGTAGATGTGTGTGTGTGTGTGTGTGTATGTACAGTCTGTGTGTGTTTATATTTGTGTATCTAGATGTTTGTATACGTATGTATGTCGATGTGCGTGTATATGCGTGTATGTGGGTGTGTGTGCATATGTGTGTGTGTGTTTGTGTAGGTGCGTGTGTGTGTGTGTTGGTGTGTGTGTGTATGTGTGTGTGTGTGTGTGTGTGTGTGTGTGTGTGTATATATGTGTATGTAGGTGCGTGTATGTACTGTAGGTGCATATGTGTGTGTGTGTTGGTGTGTGTGTGTGTGTCTGTGTGTGTCTGTCTGTGTGTGTGTGTGTGTGTGTGTATGTTTGTGTGTGTGTGTGTATGTGTGTGTGTATATGTGTGTATGTAGGTGCGTGTATGTAGGTGTATATGTGTGTGTGTGTAGGTGTGTGTAGGTGTGTGTGTATGTAACTGTACTAATGGACTACTGATGAACACTGATTATCGCTGTAGTTGATTAGTTTCTTCGAACACCGTGTACCTGAGTGTTTTATTCTCTTTACACCACAGTCGTTACCATAGCAACCACAACATACCAGAGTGAGTGCATTAACATAAACCTGCACTTCTGTCAGAGCTCTAACCAATCAGAATACAGAACTCAGCAGTATGTTTTCATATGTGTGTGGAGCTTGTAGATCTCAGGACGACAGTGGGAGGAGCTTGTAGATCTCAGGACGACAGTGGGAGGAGCTTGTAGATCTCAGGACGACAGTGGGAGGAGCTTGTAGATCTCAGGACGACAGTGGGAGGAGCTTGTAGATCTCAGGACGACAGTGGGAGGAGCTTGTAGATCTCAGGACGACAGTGGGAGGAGCTTGTAGATCTCAGGACGACAGTGGGAGGAGCTTGTAGATCTCAGGACGACAGTGGGAGGAGCTTCTCCGGATGTTTTGTTCCTGTCTTTCTGTGGAACAAGAATAAAATGGAGAAAATGTTTGCTCTCTGAAAGGGAGTTTTGATTGACAGCTGGTTAATCCTCAACTCTCTCATCTGTCATTTGTCTATTTTCATCTTAATGACCTGACTGAACCCAGACACACACACACACACACACACACACACAAAGGTGTGTCAGAACGCTCCATGCCTTCACGCTGACAGACAGGACGATCTGAGAACACGTTACAGTCCAGTGCGTCTCTGTACACTTAAGCAGCTGTGTTTTTAGAAGGCAGGATAATAGGGACACACACACACACACACACACACACACACACACACACACCCATACACACACACACACACAGCCGTCTCGAGGCAGCAAGCGAGGCCTTAGAGGCATTTGAATGTGAAATCCCGCGGTGAGCAACACACTCGAGCCCTTCGCCAGCTCCTTTAAAGTGCAAATGCCTGCCGAGACTCATTTGCATATTCAGAACTGCTCATTTGCATTCACATAACTAGAGTCCGTTTACATGCGGCGAGGCAAAATGGCAAACGTTTAAATGTATGGGGCAATGATGTAAGAGTGGGTAAAGCTGAGAGACAGGAGGAGGAGGGACTTGTAGATCTCACGATGACAGTGGGAGGGGCTTGTAGATCTCAGGATGACAGTGGGAGGAGCTTGTACTGTAGGTCCCTATAAGACAGTGGGAGGAGCTTCTAGATCACTGAATGACAGTGGGAGGAGCTTGTAGGTCTCAGGATGACAGTGGGAGGAGCTTGTAGGTCTCAAGATGACAGTGGGAGGAGCTTATAAATCACTGAATGACATAAGGAGGAGCTTATACATTACTGGATGATAGTGGGAGGAGCTTGTAGATCTCAGTATGACATGAGAAGGAGCTTGTAGATCTCAGGTTGACAGCAGGAGGAGCTTATAGATGTCTGGATGACAGAGGGAGGAGTTTAAAGACCCCCCCCCCCAAGAGGCCGCGGGAAGATCTTTTAGATCTCAATATCTCAGTAGGAGAAGCGAGTAGATCTTAGGATGACATTGGGTGGATCTTGGGGATCTTATGGTGACAGTAGGAGGAGCTTATAGCTCTCAGGGTGTTTTGTTCCTCTATTTTAGGGGAACAAGTATAAAATGGACCATATGGGGGATTCATCATATTTCCATGTGTTTTGAAGGTTCTGCTTGATTCCTTCCATCCAGAAAGACAGAGAACCCTGACACGGAGAACTTGAACACGGAGAACACCAACTTGCTCTGATAACGAGCTTCACAGCCAGGAGCACATGAATAATTCTCTCTCTTCTTTTCCTTTCTTGATAGTGTGACAGCGAGAGTGACATCGACGACAAGGTAGGACTCGCTGTTTCTCATCCTGTGTGTGTGTGTGTGTGTGTGTGTGTGTGTGTATGAGAGAGAGAGAGAGAGACCTTGTTCATCTTGCTGCTGTTGCTCATTTGCATCTCAGAGTGGATGTTAGAGAGAGAGGCAGGAAAGTAGAGAAAGGTAATGGGACTAATAAAAGGGAACAAAAGAGACAGAGGAAAGATGAAGAAAATGATAAAAAGAAGGAGAGAGAATGAGAAATGGGGGATAAAATAGAGAGAAAACAAGAATGACAATAATCAGTGACAAAAAGACAGAGAGAAAGAAGAGGAGAAAATTGAGAGAGAGACAGAATTGAAAAAGTAAAATGAAAAAAGTGAAAGTTATAGAGAGACAGGTAGAAGAAGAAAGAGACAAGTACTGTAGAGAAAAAATGAGAGGTAGAGCAAGAGACGAGAGAGTGAGACAGACAGATTGAGTAAGAGAGACATGAAGAGTAAGCGCCACACCCACAGGAAGTTCCTCAGGAACCGATCTTTCCATTTCTCATTAGCTCACTATAAACCCGGTTTGGGGGCGGGGCCATTTCTGACTTCAAACTGTGATGTCACCCGACAAACTCCACTGCTTCAAACCAGTCATGTCCAATATGCTAATATTAAAGCGGAAGAGGACATGTGGGCGTGTCATACTTTATACATAGCACTTGTTTTCTGTTACAGCTGTGTCCCAAACCAGATGATTAGAAGATGCTCTTGATTTAGAGAGTGTGTTTCTCGTCTCTGTGTTCTGTGTGATCTTTGTAGCGTTAATGATTTGAGTGTGTCTGTGTGCCTGTGTGATTGTCATTATGAATGTAAACTAGCCGTTATCGTCGTGTTTTCATGCTAAATTGCGTCTCTGTCGTGTCTGTCTCGCGAGCGTTAATTCCCTTTCGTTAAGCAATTACTCACCGCTAAACGAAGCCGATAGCGCTGCTAATCTCCTGTAAGCTTCGCTCCCAGTTTGTTCATCAATAACATGTCGATAGCGAGGAGCAATTTACATTAGCGCTAACTTGCTCGCTAGCCAATAGGGTTTTATCTCTCTCCTCACTAAAGCTAAAAGCAAGTTCACTTTCAGGACAACGTGAGGGGTGTTTTAAGGCTGTGTCCTAAAACAACTGCTAGAATTTATCCCCTAGTTAGTGTTCCTAGTAAAGTGCAGACCATTTTCAGGCTCTGTTCCAAATGTGCGTTTGTACCTAGCTAGTGTTGTTAGCAGAACGTTGGCCGTTTTAGGTTTCCATCCCAATTCCTCATTAGAGTAGCATCCATCTTAAGGCTGTGTCCCAATAATAAGTGTCCTTGATGTGTTAAATTGAATCTTTTTAAGTCTCTGTCCGAAACCAAATGCTAAGCTTCGTCATCATTTAGTGTTCCTCTTTAGCACGCTAGTCACTCCTGGTTCAGTACACAATGAAACGAGACAACATTCTTCCAGGACCAAGGTGCTACATACAACATAAATGAATACAACTAACTAGAAACCTAGCAGTTGAGGGTTAAGGGCCTTGCTCAAGGGCCCAACAGTGGTAGCCTGTTGGTGCTGGGGTTTGATCCTGGGACCAACCAGTCAGTAGACCTTAACCACTGAGCTGCCCCGACCCTCAATATTTCATATAATAATAATCACAATATTAATCATAAGGTAACATGTTCATGATGGCGTAGTCATGTACTTCATGACTAGAATTTTTAAAGTACTAGTTCATAAACGTTGAGCATATTTATTATTAATCTAAGTTAAGACTAGCATGCTTTCTATAATGCTAGTTTATGATTAGCTTGTTTATTATAATGCTAGTTTATGACTAGCATGTTTAGTATAATGCTAGTTTATGGCTAGCATGTTTAGTATAATGCTAGTTTATGGCTAGCATGTTTAGTATAATGCTAGTTTATGGCTAGCATGTTTAGTATAATGCTAGTTTATGGCTAGCATGTTTAGTATAATGCTAGTTTATGGCTAGCATGTTTAGTATAATGCTAGTTTATGGCTAGCATGTTTAGTATAATGCTAGTTTATGGCTAGCATGTTTAGTATAATGCTAGTTTATGGCTAGCATGTTTAGTATAATGCTAGTTTATGGCTAGCATGTTTAGTATAATGCTAGTTTATGGCTAGCATGTTTAGTATAATGCTAGTTTATGGCTAGCATGTTTAGTATAATGCTAGTTTATGGCTAGCATGTTTAGTATAATGCTAGTTTATGGCTAGCATGTTTAGTATAATGCTAGTTTATGGCTAGCATGTTTAGTATAATGTTAGTTTATGGCTAGCATGTTTAGTATAATGCTAGTTTATGGCTGGCATGTTTACTACAATGCTAGTTCATGGCTAGGATATTTACTACATTGCTAGCTTTTGATTAGCATGTTTACTATAACGCAAGTTCATGTTTAGCATGTTTATTATAATGCTAGTTTATTACTAGCTTTTCCACTATAACACTAGATTATATATGAAGATAAATATTATATAAAGCGATTATATGATTAATATGTTTCGTACAGTACTAGTTTATGACTAGCATGTTTAATGTGAAGCTAGTTTGTGGTGTGAGGTGTTTATTAGCACACTGAATATAACAGGAATATGTTTAAAGTGTTTACTATAATGCTAGTACATCATTAGCTTTTTTCTTTGCTAGTTTTTGCTCGGTTTTCTTCTTCCTTCCTTCTACACTCAGCCTCTCTCTCTCTCTCTCTCTCTCTCTCGTGCACTAGCTCTCTTCTTCTATTTCTGTGGGGGTTAATGATGTGTAATTCACCCCCTTCTCCTCCCCCCCTCCCCCACTGTGTGAGTAATAAACAGCCCCCCGCTGGCCCCTCCCCCAGGGTGGGCGGAGCCGACAGGGCAGTAATAGTTTCTTCATGCAGGTGAAGATGAAGCTGCATGATGTTTCCACACGGCCATCATCCGTCCTCATCTCTTTAATCAAATTAGATTAAGCGCACCTGGGGAAGAGCGCTCCGCCGTGCCGCCTCTCATTCCCCACCAATTTATCCTCAATATCCCTCCATCGGCCCGGGATTCGGCTCCGGGAACGCCGTGAAATTAGAAGTGACACACACGACGTGAGGTTTAACACGGACACACCGCTCGCACCCTAATGCCCCCACGCCCCTCCCACACGGCTGTGTTCCAAATCCCTCACTCCATCTCTCCCTCCCTTCACCACTCCATCTCTCCATCACTGCTTCTACCCTCCAAACATTCCCTCATCCCTGACTCCATTCTGTGCTTCACTCTATCCTTTCCTTTATCCACTGATCTGTCTATCCAACCCTCTTCATTCTCCTCCATTCCTCCGTCTTCCCTTCATTTGTCTTCAAGCCAATCCATCTCTCTACATCCATCACTCCATACTTCCTTTATTACTCTCTACTATAGAGTGTTAACTATGACGCTACTTTGTGTTTAGAGCGTTGACTATGACGCTAGATTATGTTTGGAGCTTTAAGTAAGACACTAGTTTGTGTTTAAAGCATTGACCAGTGGTGGCCGGTCAATAAGGGGCGCAGAGGCGCCGCCCCCTTAAAGTTAGACAGAGAAGAATGCTACTTTAACATGTAATTATTTAACATAATAATTATTTATTTTAATAATGAAATAAAGTCATTTAGTCACAATATTCCACTGTATTTCTCAATATAATTTACTTGCAAAAAATCTAAAAAAAAATCTAAACTGTTTTACGCTCATTTGTGCTCGTGTACGCAGGGCGCCGGAATTTTTGAAAAGCATGTGATTTGAGGCTGAGCTCTAATTGGATTTTTTCAAATCATCCCTGGGGTGCAGCGCTCCCTCCCACTTTTGTTCTTAGCGAATCAATATTGTTTTTATATATTTGGGCTCATGTGATTGGACCATTCTCAACCAAGTCTCATTAATAGTGATTGACGTGGAAGCAGATAAATATGAGAGAAAATTCTGTAAAATTAAATATTCTAAAATACCCCTTCGCAAGAGCTTGGACCAGATCGACCTGATCTTCTAATTAAGCAGGAGGAGTCACGTGATCGCGGCCGATCCAGCACTTCTTATGTCAAGCGGAGCTGCTGATTGGATGCGATGAGTCGTGCCTTTATTTTATACTAGTAGTAATGATGCTTAATCACCTGATAAATGGCTATTTACAGGCGATTATTAAAAGTTTCACTTTAACTTATTTGCGCCCCCAAAAAAGAGCATTACTTATGACTCTAGTTTGACTTTAGAGCTTTAACTATGATGCTAATTTTTGATTAGAGTGTTAACTAGAACGTTAGTTTGTGTTTAAATTGTTGACTATGACGTTATTTGTGTTTAGAGCATCAACTGTGATAGGTAGTTTGTATTTACAGCGTTACATATGATGCTAGTTTGGGTTTAGAGCGTTAACTATAATGCTAATATGCATTTAAAGTGTTAACTATGATGTTAGTTTGGGTTTAGCCTATTGTTTTTCATGTCCTTTGTGCTCATGTGACTCATTTTCCTGGTGTTAAAGGACCGTGTCTGATTTTTCGGTTGTGTTGTATTAACAGTCTCCTCCACCATGTCCTGAGGGAAGCTTGTGCGATCGTCTGATGTTAATAAAGTGCATCTGTGAGACATTTATTGGGGTTTTTTGTTTACAGAAGTTGTGTTTTCTCAGTTCTGGCAGCAGAGACGGAGTCCAGACTTCAGTGTGTCTCACTGACATGGTTGTGTTTGTGGTTTGAGGATGCGTCCAAAACTTCTCCATGTCAACAGCGGGTGTTGCGAGACGTTTCACCAGTTGTTCAGTTTTAAGGCATTTGTGCGAGGAGCTCCATTTTGCGTCTATTCTCTTTGCTTTTATCTATAAATTATTAGTGCTAGTTGTTGAAAGCAGCCATTTTTGTTCCCTACAGAGTGTAAATCAGGAAGCGTCTCTTCAGGGAAACTCGTTCTGAAGTGCTTGGGTTTAACTCAGACATGATTTAAAATTTTAGCTAAATAACATTTGTGGGTTTCATCTGTTTTAGTCGTGAAACATTCAGTTTGTGTTCAAGGTCCTTGTAGTGTGCTAGAATAAGTCTCACTCAGATAAAGTACTAAAAATAAAATGTTAAACATTCGACCTAACAGAAGGTGGCGTCTTTGAGAGACAGGAGCCAACACAGCGGTGGGTGTGGTCATTAGAAATCAGCATCATGAGAACATGAAGGCTTTAGAGGGCGGAGCCGTTAAAAAGGATCGGGCTGTTACAAGTGTTGGGAGCTTTAGAGGGGCAGAGACACTTTGGGGGGGAGGGGGGGGGGGCGTGGGGCGTGGCCAAGAAGATGAAATAATCTAAAATGTCTAAAAATGACCAAGTGAAATGGTTACCTTTTAACTTTAGGTTGTTTTTTAAATCTATTTTTCCACAGCTAGCTGCTTCTATGCTGTAGAATCATAACTAGCAATGTAGCTTATGTTACCTCAATATGAGCAAAATAAAAAAATAATAATTGAGGAAAATTATAACAAGATTAACTCTAAAAGACCGAGAGAAAGGTTAGAGTGGAATGCTAAGCTATATAGACTAAGACACAAACTGGCTAATCCAATAACATGCATGCTCTTTAGCATTCATCGTATTATTGCTAATCAGGATTGTTTACTCAATACAATAACGAGGTTAAAGTGTAGCTAAACAAACTAGCATTCCTCACAAACCTCAAGATAAAACGTTCCATCTCAGCTAAGCATCTTGGCTTATGCCCTTGAATAACGTTAGCATACTGAGCATATTTTTAATTCTGCTTACCTTTTAATTCTGCATCTCCTCAGAACTAAACATGCTAAACACTAGGTTTTTTGGAGAGAGCGCTAGAACAATTTCCACAGTGTGTGAATTAAATGTAGGATGGTAATTAGGTTTATTCAGACCGAAAGGGACATCGCGGCAAGCAAGCTGCAAGCTAGCAGTGTGCCGCTGAGCTAGTGTAACCTAGCATGTTAAGTAACTGCATATATATATAAAATTGATGCTAATAGCATGGACATGAACATTTGGCTAAACAAATGTGTGTTTTTGATTTAAAATAACATCACAGGTTTGTTTCTTTTCTTTTTTTCTATTTTTTGGCTTTGTTGGAAACACAGAACGCTGTTTTGAATCATTTGCCAAACGCTATAAACATTTTTTCTCCACATCAGCTAACTATAAAACTGCACATTGGATGCAGATGTTGTCGGCTAAAGAAAACATTTTATCCGTGTGTGTGTGCGTGTGTGTGTGTGCGCGCAGCGCGTGTGTGTATAGCGCACAAACCCATCTGCGTGTCATACCCGAGTATTGCGAAAATGTAAACGCTTAAAACGTCCTTTATTCAACAGACACGGGTCAGCGCTAACTGCTAGCCAGCATTCCGCTTGATGTTTTCCAGAGCGGGATCCAGGAGCTTGACACAACGTTCCAACAAAGTGCCACAGACAATCAGGAATGGTTAGAAAGCGCCGTATGGTTGCTATTAGCTTAACCCGAGCCGCTTGCGGTAATGTTCCCCTGGAGAGCACGGCTCTTTTTGTGAAAGGTCTTAAAGAACGTGTACATGATTGGAAATACACACGGCGGCCATGTTGGATTTAATGACTCTGAGGTAATGTGGAAGTGCTTTTATCCGTAATTTATTAGCGCTCTTTACTCGAGCCAGACATTTTACCCTCTGTTTTTTTTTTTTCTTCTCCTCCTCATGGTCTTGGAGTCTCTTTTGAAGTTAACTGCGGCGCTATGAAATCAAATCCAGATTAGCTTTTGGTTTGGTTTGCTTCGGTTCGGTTTGGTTTGGTTAGCATCCAAAATAGTGAGAAGCTTTTCAATGAGCCGTCATTGTCCTCGTACGCTTCAGGATAAAACCCAAACTAGCTTCATAGTAAACATAATGAATTCAAAGTTAGCATTAAACTAATAACAAATCAGCATTATAGGAAATGCTTTAATGGCAAAGTAGCAGGAAACACTCCGAACGCAAATTAGCTTTACAGTAAGCGGGCTAAAATACAAACTAGCATTATAGTAAACATTATAACCACAAACTAGCGGAAAAGTAAACATTTTAGTTCTAGCATTAGCGTAAACACTAATTACAAATTACCTGTATAGTACACTCTAATGACAAATAAGCAGTAAATACTTTACTTGCAGAGTAGCTTTATATTAAACACTAATGAAACATTAGTTTTTTTGTAAAAAGCATTCAAGTAAACATTTTAATGCTAAAGTTGCAGTAAATATTTAAAATACAGTAAGCACTATAGTAAACAGGTAAACACTAGCATTATAGTAAACTAGTAAACTCTCATAAAGCATTAGCATTTTAGTAAACAATGTAATGCTACAGTTGCGTTAAACATTTTAAATACAAGTGAATGTTGTACTAAACAGGTTAAATTAGAAAATAGCATTATAGCAAACATTCTATCATTAAATGTAAACATTCCCAAGCATTAAACACTCTGAATGCAAAATAGCTTTATAGTAAACAGGCTAAAATACAAATTAGCATTAAAGTAAATTTTATAAATGCAAATTAGCATCATATAAAACCCTAATAAGGTGTTAGCATTATAGTAAACATTCATTCATTCATTCATTCATTTTCTATACCGCTTAATCCTGTGTTCAGGGTCGCGGGGGACCTGGAGCCTATCCCAGGAGACTTCGGGCACGAGGCGGGGTACACCCTGGACAGGGTGCCAATCCATCGCAGGGCACACACACATACACACACTCACACACCACGGGCAATTTAGGAACGCCAATTAGCCTAACCTGCATATCTTTGGACTGTGGGAGGAAACCGGAGTACCCGGAGGAAACCTTATAGTAAACATTGAAATGATAAAGTTTCAGGAAACATTCTTTAAATACAAATTAGCATTGTAGCAAATGAGCTAAAAGACAAATTAGCATTAAAGTAAACTACTTACTAATTAATTACTAATTACAAGTAAACACTCTAAAGACAAAGTAACAGTAAACGCTGAATGCAAAGTAGCTTTATTGTAAACAGACAAAAATACAAAATGGCATCAAAGTAACTATTATATGTGTAAGTTAGCATTAAACATTTTAACATCCATCTAGGTTTAAACCCTCTCAATTCAAACTAGCTTTATATGAAACATTTAAAAAATGTTTTTTTTAAATAATTAAACGCTTTAAACATTCTAACACTGAAGTTAAGTACTGTTTTTAACACATAAAACTAACGTTGTAGTAAACAAGCTAAAACACAACTTAGTATTATAGTAAAAATTCCTAGCATTAGCATTAAACACTAATTACAAATGAACACTATAGTAAACAGGCTAGCACACAAATTAGTGTTAATGGAGCTTTAAAATACACACAGCTTATTTGTGGAGTGTTTGTATTGTAGCACTGACGTTAGCATTTTAAACACTAGCATGTGAAATAGCACTAATTCTGTCTTACTAATCATCTCATCTTCCTCAACCTGCACAAGCGTGCAAACTCAGCTGATTGATGCTAACGCTAAAATGCATTACTAGCCCAAAAGCACCCGTTGATTTTAAAGAAAGAAAAAAGACGCCATGCCGCGCCGCACGCTATCTCGGCTCGTGCCGTTTTGTTTCGGTGTGCAGGTGATGTATTAAAGTAAAGAAAATGAGGAAGAAAAGAAAGAACAAAAAACAAGACCCTGGAGGACAAACGCAGGAAAAGCGAGCGCCAAAACACACGTCTGCTTCCAATTATCTGGAGATCGAGTCGAAAAAAAGCGTCTGCTTTGATCTGCTCCAGCGAGGGGAAAGGTGCAGGGCTCGGCGGATTACTGCCGAAAAAAAATAATCATAATACTCGTATCAAAGAGGCGCACATAAAAGTTTACAGTGGGTTTAGAGTCACGGGGGGAGACGGGAAGGGAGTCGTAACGATGCTAGCTAGCCACCAGCGCTCATTTAGCGCTCACGTTTTCTCTTTTTAGCAGTTTTTAATGACTTGGGAAGTCTGTTCGCTTCGCAGGAAAATGGGCTCTCTGGGGATTTTTTACAGGCCTTCTGAGGAACCTTAACACGCCGCAGCTCCTTTAAGTGTAATTTAGCCGCTAGTCGTCTACTAGTCGTCGACTCGCTAGTTCTCGAGCCAGCGTGTGCACTTTATGAGTTCTGACAGGAATTTTTTATTTTTTTTCCTCTCGCACTGGCATAAAAATTCCCCTCCCTGCTGGCAGAGCGGGTAGGTTAGACGGGGCCTCGATTAAATTAATTTGACTTCATTAGCGCAATCCCGCTGCAGTCATCGAGAGGCAGCTGGCGGAGGCTCTGAAGAGCGCTAACACATGGCCCTGACAGACGGAATATGCCGCGATGGATGGAGGGACGGCTGCCAAACGAGTAAACGAGTGTGACGTGCCTCAGAGGCTTTAGGGGAGACGGCGCTCCGAGTGACGAGCCCGGCGTAATCCCACCGCATTAACCCGTGTGCCGAGCTAGCCGAGAAGGCCATTGTGAAAAGCTTGCTCATTTTAGACCCTTTTCTTGCAAGTCAGGGAATTTTAATTTATAAATTATTAGCTCGCTACGGAGGCTAACGGTCAAACATTTAACTCGTTTATTCATCTCTACTCGGGGGTGAGAGTCAGAGATCATGGTGTATCCATAAACATGAACCAGGAGGACACACAATCCAGGGGACGTCCTCGATCTCTACAGCCGAGCTTCTGAAAACATTTCACAAACTTAAAGAACACGCTGGATTTGCATAAACGTAAACCTGATCTTTTTATTTTCCTTTTGTATTTTTAAGACATGATCCCGGATGGTGTAACAGTCACTCGAGCCAAATGGCGACACGGAAATGACCGGCTTTGTGCCAAATGTGAACCCCAGAGGGCCCTCGGCGATGGATTTGTAGCTCTGTGTCGTAAATTTCCTCTGGCAAAACCCGAGCACACAGTGAAAGACGAACCCGTGTCGGCCTGCGGGAGCTCGTGTGGGAGTGCGGGGAATAAATAAATAACTGCATAAATAAATAAATAAATAAATAACGTCTCGCTGTAACCTCAGATCTGGCCCTGCGGCGGTCGGATTTCTTCTCCTCCTCCTGCTCCTGATGATGATGATGAAGTAGACGTGTTTTTTTTTTTGTTTTTTTTATCAGGGAAGCATCTGAAGACCCCCCCCCCCCCCCCCCCCCTTAACCCACATCATCTCTCTTCCTCTCTCTCATCTGCACAAGGTTGCCAAGAAGTGTTTTAACGACGGCGGGATTTGGGGAACGAAGCGTCGGTTCCAGATGGCGTCCGCCGTGGCTTCTTTAACCGCTTTTTTATTGATAAAATATTGGGTGAAAAATTGCGCGGGGATTATTAGGCTCGGCTGGCCAAGCTGTTCACGGTGGCCTCATTCCAAATGCGCTTCCATAAATTTTTAGCAGTGCCTTTAAATCTACGAGGTTCCCCGCTTGTTAAATTCAGCCCACACTCCCTCGGTTCCCTCCCTTCCTCCTTTCCTCCCTTCCTCCCTTCGTCTCAACCCCTTGGATCTTGTACACTTCCATCCAACTCTGGTTTTTCCCCTGATTAAATTCAGTCTCTTGGCCTTTTTTGAACATCTTGGATGCAAGCTGCTGCTGGCACGGCTCGGGAGAGAGATGGTGTGTGTATGTGTGTGTGTGTGTGTGTGTGTGTGTGTGTGTGTGTGTCAGTGAGAGCACTGCTGCTTTCCAGGCTTGTTAAGATGAGCCAAGGAGAAATGTTTGGCCCCTTAACGGCTTAATTCCTACGTGATTTCATTAGCCGTCGGTGCAAAACGAGGCGCAGAACCAATTAATCAGATACGCACACTAGACGCTGTCTGAACTACTGGCAGGGTCAGCGGCAAAAATAGGAACTCAGCCATCTACCAGGAGGGAGAGAGAGAGCGAGGGAGGGAGAGAGAGGGAGAGGGGGATGGAGGGAGGGAGGGAGGAACGCTGCAGCCCACTCCAAGGCTCTGAGTGCACTTCCAAGAGCTGTGTTTATTTCATCAGTTATCAAACCGTAATCCAACTTATTCCTCAGATCCACGTTATTCAATAATCCATTATTTAACGCAGACACGTCCAGTTTTCATTCGCGTGATTTATCCGAATATCCACTTTGTGATGTTTTATTAATCATTTAAAGTCCCCATGAAACGGGGTCTTAGATATGACTTGATTCCCCCCTTAATGTTGATGTATTTCCTTCTGAAACATAAAGTCAGAGTAGCTGCATTTCTGAAAGCAGGGGCCAGGTGTAGCTCAGTGGTTAAGGTATTGGACTACGGTTCGGAACATCCCAGGTTCAAACCCCACAACCACCAAGTTGCCACTGTTGGGCCCTTGAGCCTCAACTTAACCCTCAACTGCTCAGGTGTGTAATGAGATACAAATGTAAGTCGCTCTGGATAAGAGCGTCTGCCAAATGCCTAAATGTAAATGAAAGCAGTTGAGACACAAGGCCACACCCCCTGCCTAATCTACACACAGAGAACAGAGTGCTAGACGGCGAGACACCATGTGTGTGTTTGGAGTAACGGCGTACTTGTTCGAGGCACCGTAATAAAGACAGAGTCTTTTCTCGCCATCAGTCTGAGGGAAATCACTCTGATGAAAAAGGGATCACCAACACAGACAAACTCCGCCCTCTTTAATGTGAATAAACCCCAAACACAAACAATGTTAACTTCTCCTTCTCTAGAACAAGACACGCCCCCCATAGGCGGTCTTACACTACATACAGAGCATTTATAACGATCAAACAAAGTTATACCTATTCAATTCAATTCAGTTTTATTTGTATAGCGCTTTTAACAATTGACATTGTCTCAAAACAGCTTTACACAATCAAAAGAATTATTTAAGTTTGTATGGAATGTGAATGTGTATGAATAAAATGTTCAGATAGTCCCTGGTGAGCAAGCCCGAGGGCGACAGTGGCAAGGAAAAACACCCTGAGATGGTAATAGGAAGAAACCTTGAGAGGAACCAGACTCGACAGGGAACCCATCCTCATCTGGGTGAAACAGATAGCAGGAAATGATCTGCATTTATACAGTGTGTTAGGTGGCAGCAGTTCAGCTATAATAGTTGATGTTAATTGATGTTAAAATGGAATCCAGTAGTTATTGGAGACTCAGATAGACTTGTAGAAAGTTCCAGTCCTGAACTATCGAATTGTCAAGTCCTCAGAGAAACAGCTGCTAACACCAGTCGAGGCCAGAACCATCTTCTAAGTAGATAGAATCATCCCCAGACACCAGACGCATCCTAAAGAGACACACGGGGCATCCATGCGATGAGACCTCCAACCAGAAACCGGGCACCAGGATGGATCAGACAGGTCCGGAGGGCAGAGGGAGTCTGGATCACTGGCAGCTCAGGAACCACATGTGTAGCTCGACAGAGAGAGAAAGAGTGAAAGGGGGAGACAGGGGGAGAGAGGAAAGAGAAAGAGGGGGAGAAAGAGAAGAGGAGGAGAGATTGCAATTAGGTATGGTCACAGTCACATAATGTATAATGTGAATGTATATTTACTGTAGAGTGCCAGCAGGGACTCCGGCAGGACTAACTATGACATCATAACTAAAAGGGAGGAGCCAGAAGGAAACAGAGAAATGAGATGTAAAGCTAACAATCACCTCACCGTCAACAAACCTGAGTGATCAAATGAGAGTGAGGAAGACAGCATCTAAACATACCAGTTCACCATAATACTCTACGTCCATGAGTCCCCCAGATCTGCTCCTTTACCTTATGGCAAATCTATTTATAAAAATGCTTGGCTAAATAAATAGGTTTTGAGCCTAGACTTAAACACTGATACTGTGTCTGAGTCCCGAACACTATTTGGAAGACTATTCCATAATTTTGGGGCTTTGTAAGAAAAAGCTCCGCCCCCAGCTGTAGTTTTCATAATACGCGGTACTGATAAGCAGCCTGCATCCTTTGACCGAAGTAGGCGTGGCGGATCGTAAGACACTAGCAGTTCGCTCAGATACTGCGGCGCGAGACCATTTAATGCTTTATATGTCAAGAGTAGTATTTTAAAATCAATGCGAAATTTCACAGGGAGCCAATGCAGTGAAGATAGGATAGGGGTGATGTGCTCATATCTTCTGGTTCTAGTGAGGACTCTCGCTGCTGCATTCTGGACTAGCTGAAGCTTGTTTATGCACCTAACAGAACAACCAGACAGTAAGGCATTACAATAGTCCAACCTAGAGGTGATACAAGCATGAACTAGTTTTTCTGCATCATTTAGCGACAATATATTTCTTATCTTGGCAATAATTCTGAGGTGAAAGAATGCTATCCTGGTGATATTATCTACATGAGCTTCAAATGAAAGGCTTGAATCTATAATCACGCCGAGGTCTTTTATTGTTGCACTTGATGGAACTGAAAGGCCATCTAAAGTTACGGTGTGATCTAAGATTTTACTTCTATGACTAGAACTTCTGTCTTATCCGGATTAAGCAGAAGGAAGTTAACTAGCATCCAATTTCTTATGTCCTGCACACATTGCTCAACTTTAGTAAGCTGTTTTTTCTCATCAGGTTTTGCTGAGACATATAGCTGTGTGTCGTCAGCATAACAATGAAAACTAATACCATGCTTACGGATTATGTTGCCCAGAGGAAGCATGTAAAGGGAAAAAAGCAGCGGGCCTAAAACTGAACCCTGCGGAACGCCAAACTCCACTGGAGAACATGCAGAATAATCACCATTTAAGTCTACATACTGATAATGATCGGTCAAATAGGATCTGAGCCAGGAGAGGGCTGTACCCTTAATTCCTACTACATTTTCTAATCTGTGAAGAAGAATAGCATGATCAATGGTGTCAAAAGCTGCACTGAGGTCGAGTAATACAAGCATAGTTACACAACCCTGATCAGAGGCCAATAGGAGGTCACCTAGATAGTAATCACCAAAAATTCTCAGAATGTTTTATTGCAGAAGGAGCGCATCGTGACAAAAACACGCGCAGGACGTACAAACAGATTCCGATGCACCGTTGCCTATAAAACTTTTTTGTTTACAACAAACAGTTCTTTGTGTCATACTGAAATAATCACCTGCTAATAAAGTATAATTGCCAGAAAACAGAGTGTTACAGATACACTAGCAGTGATGGAAAAGCATGAACGAAAGTGCTGCACATGCACCTGAGGATCTGAGGAGTTGTGTTCTTGATCGCAGGTCTACCATTGCCATTTCATACTACTTACTGGTCTATCAATTTTCTGTTTATTTATAAGTCATACTGTCAGTAGGGTCCGCAGTACTGCTTTTTTCTCTTCGTCCTGTTTATGTGCGGAGCGAATTACACCCAGTTACTTTCGTTGTTCACTTTCATAATCGGATATTAAATTAGATTCTGATTCTGTTTTTGAATCCGGTTCATCTTTCTGACTGATTATAAACAATCAGATTATTATCAGACGTGTCCTGTCCTGTCTAGTCTCTTTATGAGCCCGTTTTCTCCACCTTGCAACCGAATCATCTTTTTCACACAGTTAACTCGGGTCCAGAAGCAGCATAACGGATGATGGAGGCTCGTCCGTCACCGCCATTACACATCACACCTTGGTGCCGTTACTGATGATGAGTAACGAGTGGCGAATTTGTCTTTCCGGCGAGCTTTATAGCTTTAAATTGCCACTGATTCCCTGGGATCCGGGGTTTAGCCGTCTCTCCTGTCTCCTTCACTCCTCCTTTACATCATGTTCTTGCTGTAAAATTATAATTGGGACCTCTCTCTCTCTTTCTTTCTCTCTCTCACTCTCGCACTCTCTCTCTCGGGCTCGGAGGAGAGAAAGGGCAGCTTAATGGACTAATTTGTAAGCGCTAGCGAGGGAATCGAGTTCATGGACGTGTTATAATTTGACGGAGAATGGCAGCTCGGAGAGAAGAGGGAAAAAAAGCTCGTCATAGACGACGTCTCATAAAATGAGCCCTTTATTTCTCCTCTCGGCGGACGGAGGAACGCGAGATTGCTTTTAACGCACCCTCGTTCACTTTTCCCATCAGCTCGAGTGAAGCGTGCTAGCTGAGTGTTAGAAATGATGACGGATCAGAGCTGTAGTGTTGCATTGTACGTCTTGGTTTTTATTCTTCCACTGCAGTGTTCTATACGAAACCAGTGATGAGATCCTCCAGGAAAATTAGCTACGAGCTGGCTATCAAGCCAGGAAGTGCCCTAATGTATTTACACTGAGTGTATTTACAGAGTATAATAGTTTACCCATGTAGGCTAAACTACAGTAGCCATGTAAACTAGTACAGCCCTGATATTAACTAGCGTCCTAGCCACATACTGGATATTAACTATCTGATGAACTGAGTCATCTATGTCAATAAACAAGCTCAATTTGTTAGGCTAAAATGATAGACAATTAGCTATCAGCTAAGCTAAATCATTAGTGTGTTATTGTGTAATTAAACACCATAGCTCTTCTGACATTTGCTAGCAGGCAGGCAGGCTAATATTATATTGACAGCAATATAAGATTTAAAGGATTAATCTCCTCATTTTCTGTTATTTCGTCCTTTAAACGTAACCTTGAATTGACAGGTGTTTTAAAATTAATTTTAAAATACTTAGCTAACAGCTAGCTCTAAATCAAGCATTCTTAACCAGTATAAAGTTAGCAAAAATATCTTGGATGTCTTGGTGAATAATTAACAAAACAGCACATGGCTAAAATTACCATTTACTATCTATTCAGTATGTACACAAACAGAGACTGGATGAAAGTGGAATTGAGACAGAACCATCCAGAAGGTCAATATTTACCTCAGATATGTTGTTTAAATTGTGAGAAAAGGCTCAAAACAACAAGACTGACTCTGTATTTGCACTTCGCATCGACTGGAAAGCGTTAGCTAATTTGCATGTTTGTAAATTTTCATATTTAAAAATGTCAAGGTTGTGTCACTTCTCAAGCAGAAACATTTGACTTCCAAAAGACTGGGCTAAGAGCGGTGAGACAAGCCTGTTAAATTGCTACGCTAAGCTATTTTAAAGTAGCGACTTAGCTAAGAAGCTGCCATGAAGGAATCTGATGCAAGTGGATGGGAATGGGGCCTCCGAGTGGCGCAGTGGTAAAATGCTCGCCCTATCATTTGGAGATCGCGAGTTCGATTCCCGGGTGATGCTGTAACCTCTCACAGCCGGAGGTCTATAGAGAGCTGATTGGCCGAGCTATCTCAGAAGGGAGGGATGAGAGGTACTTAGTGCTCCCACATTAATCACGGCTCTACAGCCAATCAGGGGCGTCTGTGAGGTCACGCAAGCTGACCTCACAGAAGGAGCAGATAGCGCTGTCCTCCGAGTGTGTTACTCCGCCCCAACGGTGCGAGTGAGCAGTTTGAAAAAATGCGGTTGGCTGGCGTCATGTGGTTCGAAGGAAACATGTGTTAGTCTTCGGCCCTTCCGAGACTATCACATGTGATAGTAGTAGTCTTAATGTGGGACCCCCACCTAGTGACGGGGAGGAATTGGACACGACTAAATTAGGGAGAAAATCAAGGAAAAATCCCCCCCAAAAAAGTTGATGGGGAAGTCAGTAAGGTTGCACTGAGAGCAATAATGAGGGTTTGAGACTCAGTTCATCATTCCTGTCATGTCCTCTCTCAGCATCTCTCTCCTTCTCTCTCTCTCTCTCTCCATCGCTTTGTTTTTGTTCTGAGGGGATTTTTCAGCGTACGCTAGCATTTGATGCGCTAATGTACAGACAAGCCTTTGGGAGCGTTCGAATGAAGGAGCGAGGGAAGGAATTGGAGTGAGCTTTGGAGGCCACAGGCAGGCATGAGTAATTCATCACGGGTCCGGGGAAAGGAATGGAGGAGCGCCGCAGCACATTCTCTCATTCATCCCCCCCCACCACCCTCTCTCTTGCTTTTCTGTCTCCAGCTATCTGTCTGCGCTAATGCAGCGTCTGATGGCCCACAGGAGATCTGCACTTCCAGGAAGTGGAGTTAGCGGGCAGGAAGAGCATTAGCGGCATGGTCTCTAGAGGAGCGTGAAAGATGAGTGTAGGAGCGATAGCGCGTTATGGCTCTCCGTTGTGGGATTTAAGAGACAAATCGGCCACGCGACGGCACTCCTAAAGTGAAAACGTAGCCCATTCAGAGGGACACGGGTGAGAATATTGTTGATGTTGCAAAAGAGAAGACTCCGGAAAGCATCGAGGGATTAGCGGTTACAGATTTACCACTGAAGTATAGCACTTTTGCTATAGATAAGATTGCCAGCATTTCCTCGCAACATGGTATAATAAACCACTGTCAAGCTAATTGGCTAACGACTGTCTGAGACATCACTTTAAAAATGACAGTGTGCTTAGCATTGCTGTGTCTGCTATCAAAATATATATATACGCTATATATTTGCTATTTGATGTTTAAATTAATAATAGCATTGTTGCTAGGCAACAGGAAGCACTCCTGTTTTATTGCTGGAAAAGAGACTTAGCTATCCAGAACATACTATTAAGTATTTTAAGTCTTTTATCAGGACCAGCAGGAGTGGAAACGGCACGGAACCATCCGGAACATCACCATATACTTCAGAAATGTTGGTACATTACTGATTATAGACCAGAGTTACACTTAGCATCCACCGCTAACCAAACTTTCTGCATAGTAAGAGAACACAGAGTGATTCCTTGTTTTGTTCTAAAACTGTTGCTTAGCAACAGAAAAATATAGGCAACACATAAGAAATGTTTTCATACTGTAGTTTAGGTACCATGGTAGTCCAATAGCACCTATTCTGTGCTGATACAGTGCATGTATAACACTACGGTACACAATTCTACCGTGGCCCAGACTGTACTTTGGTACAAAGGTACTGTGGAATATGTACCAGGACACCGTCACAAACATGTTATGGAGCTTTATGTACTGTAATGGTAACATGTATATAGTAACATCTAGAGTACCATTTTACCTGGTAAGGTTCCCCCCAAAGGTTAGTGCACAATACTTTGGTGAATACTATCGTACTGTTCTCCAGGTGCTGCATGTACTATTACCACACCAGTAGTATGTACTAACATTTCTAATATGTTACTGTATGTACAGACCAGGGTTTGACATTGGCACCCGCCAAATGCGGGTAAAATTCGGCTATGGCGGGTAATAACTTTAGTCTCACTGGCCACTTTGGCGGGTAGTTTATTCTTTGGTATGACGATATATTTCTGTTGTAGTTTTCTCTAAAGTCATCTGATATAATAAACGCATTGCAACGTAATATTACGCGCATAAAACGCACATGAATGTAATGAGGACATTTAATACCTCTCTCTACACATGTTCACACATGCATTGCGCGCGCGTGCACACACACACACACACACTTTTACTTCCTGTTTGGTGTGTGTGCATCATTTCCTTAAAGGGCTACTGTATTGCTTTACAACAGGATGAGAATGTTTTGCCCCTTTCGCAGGTTATTTACTGATTATATATATAAAAGTAATCACTATTAAACTCTATTTAGATTTCATGTAAATGTAACGCTGCACTGCGTCAAATTAGCATTAGCTAGCCAAGCTAATATATTGTGAATTTCTGTATTTAGAAATGTCAAGCCACCGACTCCAAGCCGTCTGATGTTTTCAAATTCAAAAATATATAAATTGTGGAACGTCTCATAAACGCGGTGATACACTGCCATTTTTTAGCACGGCGTTGATTACTACACTAACTCACTTTCCTTCATGGAGTGCCTTCTCCCTGGCTCAGACGTCAGGGTCGTCAGGTTAATCTACTGCAGCTCGTTTTCCACGACCGTTTTATATAGCGTCGCGGAACGGCGTCGTAAAATTTTACAAGGCGCTGATATAGATATGCTCATTTCCTCGCTGCACTTTTCAAATGACCTTCAGCGGCGGGAAATCGCTCGAAGCACTTTTACACCGTAATGGCTGCACGCTCGCACAGACGAGACGAGCCATAATGTGATTAGATATGTGAGATATGAAGCTTATCAGCATGTACACAGAACTCTCATACACACACACACACACACACACACACGTGCATTTCCTTCTTTATTTGCTTCCATTGAAGATGCGGGGCTAATATAGCTAACAAGAAATGGAAGCTTATAGCTAGCAGTTTACTATAGTGCTAACTGCATATCTAAATCACCACACACACTCTACTCACTATATAAACTAAAGTACCCTCACTGTGTGTCCCAAACCACACACACACACACACACACACACACACACACACACTACTCTCTATTCACACTATCATCAACAAGGGCAATGCATTCGACCTGTTATGAACATGTCCTAAATCCCTCTCTCATAGACACACACACACACACACACACATGAAGGTGGACAGTAGGGGTTAGGGGACGTTTCGGCTCTCTGATCTGGAGAAGTGTTAAAACTCATCAGAATGTAGCAGCGTGACTGCAGAGCTGTTAAAGCTAAAGCGCTCATTTCCATGGATTATATAATTCTCAATAAAACACGTTAAAGCCTCGTTTAAAAAGATTAATTAGAACACACAATAAAGTTTAACCTGGTAATGTGGAGTCTCCATTATCATCATCATCATCATCCTGAACACTGGGCTAAGTATATTGCTCATAAACCTATGACACACATGGACTGTACCATGGGCTAATGGTGAGTGTTTGGTTTGGGACATGTCCACACTGGATTGAGAAGGACATTAACCCCTACAGTATATAGTGACTAATGAATAGTGTGTGGTTTGGGACACACCCACAGTGATGTTGTTCTGTAACAACAAAATAGTACCACGGTACCCACTGAAGTGCCTCCCTACATACCCTGGTACCCTATAAAGTCCAGTGGTGCCTACCATGGTCATGTCTGAAGAATTACATTGATACTAATGGTGTATTATGGGATGTACTATCGGTTACCGTAGTGAGGAGTGAATAGGGTGTGCAGTTTGGGACACGCCCACAGAAATTATGTTATATAGTGTCTAATGAATAGTGTGTGTGTGTGGTTAGGAACACAGAGATGGTATTATACAGTTATTAATAAATAGGCTGTATGATTTCATATCACTATATGGGACACTTAGTGACTAGTGAATCGGGTGTGTGGTTGAGATATGCTCACAATGATACTGTAGTGAATAGTGAGTAGTGAGTAGTGACCCACGGTGCTAATTATTATATAGCGACTAGTGAACATTGCATGTAGTTTGGGACACGCCCACATTGAGGATGTTATGTAGTGACTAGTGAATAGGGCGTGTAGTTTGGGACACGCCCACATTGAGGATGTTATATACTGACTAGTGAATAGCGCGTGTGGTTTGGGACACGACTACAGTGATATTATATACTGACTAGTGAATAGGGTGTGTGGTTTGGGACACGCCCACATTGAGGATGTTATATACTGACTAGTGAATAGGGTGTGTGGTTTGGGACACGCCCACATTGAGGATGTTATATACTGACTAGTGAATAGGGTGTGTGGTTTGGGACACGCCCACATTGAGGATGTTATATACTGACTAGTGAATAGGGTGTGTGGTTTGGGACACGCCCACATTGAGGATGTTATATACTGACTAGTGAATAGCGCGTGTGGTTTGGGACACGACTACAGTGATGATGTTATATAGTAACAAATAAATAGGCAGTGTGGTTTGGGACATCTCCACAATGTGTGTGTGTGTGTGTGTGTCTGTGTGATGATGTCACGGGGCTGTAAATTGCGAGTGACAGGTCGATACTTACGGCTGTAGCTTTGATTTAATCACACACCTGTCAGTGGGTATTTGTCTGTCTGCCTTCGGCTATTCCCTCGAGTCTACAACCCTCCCCCCACCCTGTACATCCCATCTGCACAGATAGACAGAGAGAGACAGAGAGAGAGAGAGAGAGAGACAAGTCATTAACAGGACTGTCAGGAGGCGCGCTAGTTGGTTAGCATCTAATAAATAAGAAATGAGTTCTTCCATAACTTCCATAACTATACAATAATTGGGGGGGGGGGGGGGGGCGTGGCGAGAGAGTGGGAGAGAACGACAGAGTGGAAAGAAGAGGGGGACGACTGAAAGGAAATGAGACGAGAGAAAGTGAGAGAGAGCAAAAGAAAAGAATGAAGAAGAAAATCTCGTAGTCACACCCACTGTGCATTATTCTCCGCCCACTGACCAGTAGTCTAACCTGTGGTGTCCATGAGCCAGTTTAGCTGATTATCTGCATGGCTTCTGTGAGTCTCTTTCATCTGCTTTCATCTTTCTGCCTATAAACACTACATCCTGCATCTCAAGCGTTTTAGACTTAGCTTGTCATAGCATGCTAGGTCATAGCTTAGCCTTATTTAAAAGCATTAAGTGTGTTAGCTTTCACAGGATCTCGGCTTCCTGAGTGTCCTGAGCTTAGTCTTGTGCCGTATTAATGGATTAGCTTCCTAGGAGTGAACCCTTTCCCAGAAGGCTGAGTGGAAGCTTTCTTGTGAAAAGCATTAAGTCTTGGCTTCCCAAGCGTGCCATGCTGCCGGAGCATTTTAACTTCCCAGGAAATGGTAATGGTTTCAAAACTCTTATAACTCTTACAATGTTAGCATTGTAGTCCTGCCTTGCCAGCACCTTAGCTATCTAGCAAGCATTTTAGCTTAATTAGGCGTCATAGTTTTGAGTTGCCTTAGCTTTCTCCAAAGTATTAGTTTAACTTTTTAAAAAGCTTAGCTAAGTTTTTAAGCTTCACGGTTGAGGCGGTTTTAGTTGTTTTATGTTAATCTAGTAAAGAAGCATCTTTAGAATTTAGCGAGACGCTGATTTAGCTTTTAGTCTGGGAAAAGATTTAGCACTAAAATGTAGTGCACTTGGCTCGAATCTTCCTTCGAGTTGTTTTCTTCAGCACGTTTCTTCTGCGTGTTTTTCCCTCAGTCAAAAGAGCGCAGGGGAAGAGGACACAATGTGTGATTTTTTTTTTTTCTTTCATCCCTCTGTTCTGTTCTCAATTAGAGCTCTTTAAACTGTGTCAAACTGGAACTGGAAGCTAAATCACACACAGACGCGCTCCGTCTCCCGGGTGGAATGCGGCGGGCCTCAGACCGAGCTGTTCGCTGACTCTCGTGTTGATGGTCGAGGGAGATTGCGTCGAGGTCTGGCCTACATCGTATTTCTGAACCTGGCCTAGAACATTAATAGCATCTCAGAACTTGTAATTAGTTAAAACTTTCCAGAAGGCAGTGTTTACCAAGCGCTGTGGGGGGAGTAGGGCTTTCATCCAGATGTTTCTGAAAAGTGTGTGTGAAAATGTGTTTCCTGTGAAAAGTGCTGCTCTGTGGAAGGTTCTGGAAAGAAATAATGTGATGGCATCATCAAAATCAGCCAATCACATGCAACCATGGGCAGGTTTCATCGCGCTGAGTGTCACAATGACTGGCTGTTCCAGAGTCTACATGCAGAAAACTAACCTAATGTTAGCACTGACATAACGGGCCACTCCTCCTCTCTCCTATAGTTTGTCTTGTCTGTGTGTGTGTGTGTGTGTGTGTGTGTGTGTGTGTGTGTGTGTGTGTGTGGTGCACTTGGTCTGTTGCTCTGCCAGATGAGTGTTATGATAATATGATATATCTTACAGACACACACACACACACACACACACACACACACATGGTTCCTGACCTCAGACACACTTTTTTCACAGCTGGTTCTCCTTAAACCTTCTAGAGATGATTGCTATACAAATAGAGACATGGCTGCTCTGTGTGTCTCTGAAGTCTCATGTGTGCTGGATTAGCATTAGCATTAATGTTATTGGTGGTAGCATTAGCTTCAGCATTAACATTTAGTGCCTCATAACTGTCTTATGTCTTAGAAGAAGAAACTATCATAAATCTACAAGCTAGTGTATTAGCGTGTATTTGTGTGTGTGCGACCATAACCTATACAACCTAAACCCTATACACTACACATTAAACACACTATACTCAATACCCTACAAACCATACTCTGGTAGGGTATAGAGTATGGTGTAGGGCACATACCCTTCACACTGTACTCTAGACCCTTCACACTATACTCTAGACCCTTCACACTATACTCTAGACCCTTCACACTATACTCTATACCCTTCACACTATACTCTATACCCTTCACACTATCCTCTATACCCTTCACACTGTACTCTATACCCTTCACACTGTACTCTATACCCTTCACACTGTACTCTATACCCTTCACACTGTACTCTATACCCTTCACACTGTACTCTATACCCTTCACACTATACTCTATACCCTTCACACTGTACTCTATACCTTTCACACTGTACTCTATACCCTTCACACTATACTCTATACCCTTCACACTGTACTCTATACCCTTCACACTATCCTCTATACCCTTCACACTGTACTCTATACCCTTCACACTATACTCTATACCCTTCACACTGTACTCTATACCTTTCACACTGTACTCTATACCCTTCACACTATACTCCCCTTCACACTATACTCTATACCCTTCACACTGTACTCTATACCCTTCACACTATACTCTAGACCCTTCACACTATACTCTACATCCTACACACAATATTCTGTCCCTACACATTACATTTGATCATTTGGCAGACGCCCTTATCCAGAGCGAATTTCCTGTTCTAACTCCTTTTTTTTTGTTTTACATCTGAGCAGTTGAGGGTTAAGGGCCCTGCACAAGTGCCCAACAGTGGCAGGTTGGTGGTGCAGGGGTTTGAATCCGGGACTTTCTGATCCATAGTCCAATGCCTTAACCACTGAGCCAACCCCAACCCTGACTCCCTATACTCTACACCCTATACTCTACACCCTACACTTTACTATACGCCCTACACATTATGCTCTGTATTCTTTACAGTTTCAACTATAGTCTACACAATACTATTTAACTTAAACCACAATCTATATCTTACACACTATACGTAATGCCCTGCATCATACTACATACCTTATATACTATACTCAATACCCTCAAATTCTAATTTTATTTGTCTCACACACAGGCCGATATGTAGTGAAATGCTTATACCCTATACTCTATACCCTACACACTATATACCCAATACACCATACCCTATACCCTGCTATACTATATTACTATATACCTAACACATTATATTGTATACTCTACGCAATACTCTATACCCTACAATTTTATACTCAATATCCTACACACTGTATTCTATACCCTTCACACAATACTCTATATCCTACACACAATAATCTATATCCTACACACTATACTCAGTATCCAACACACCAAACTATATACCCTACACCCAACACACCATACTCTACACCCTGCACATCATACCATATATCCAACACACTATACTGTTTACTCTAGACTCTACATCCTGCAAACTATACTCTATACACTGCACATCATACTGCATACCCTACACACAATACCCTATACTCTACACCATACTCTGTACCCTACACACTATATTCGGTACCTTACATAGTGTATACCCTACACCATATCCTATACCCTACACACACTATATTCTATACCATATGCACTATACTATGTACGCTACACACCATACTCAGCACCCAATACACCATACTGAAACCCTGCAAACCACACTCCATACACTACGCCATACTCAGCACCCAATACACCATATTCTGTCCCTACACACTGTACACCCCACACTGTGAATCCTACACCTTACGCTATAAACACTATGTATAACAAAAATAAAAAAACACTTAATTGTGGTTCTTCTGTCTGTCGGTGTCTGCTTGTTAAATGTAACACTGGAAAATCCTCCTGAGAGCTTAAAATATTTTATGTGAAATGGAAAGAAAAGAAAAAAAAAAAGAATCTGCCACGGAAATGTTGCACATCTGTTTGCGGAGTGAGATCGGTTGTCCCTGAGGAACTGCGTCGCATCAATCTTCCCCAAATAAATAAATAAACAAACAAACAAATAAATAAATAAAACCTCAACGTGCTTGACAAGTAAACCCAAATCACGCTCGTTGTTATTTATTTTCAGACGATGCTCCTGCGACAGGCGACATCTTGTTCCGCCATCGTCCCGCGAGGCCTCATGTCTCTCGCGCTGACACCAAAGCAGCGGGGAAATTTACTCGTGAATTTGTCACGATCCTTCTCTCTCTCTCTCTCTCTCTCTCTCTCTCTCTCTTTGTCTCACACACACACACACACACACACACACACACACACACAGGTTGTTTACACACCTCCGGATCTGTCGCCCGGCTGTCGCAGCTGTCAGCGTGCGCTCGGAGATGCGCTCTGATTGGACCGGAGGAAAAAAATCTGAAATAAACATCAGATGCAGAAAATAACGAGGAAGCGCAGGGTGCAGTGTCGCCTGTTTCACACCGCGCTGACGGCTTCCATGCTTTCTAATCGACCGCAAATTAATTCAGTTTCCTTTTTTTTTTTTTTTTTTTTTTTCGACGTTAACGTTATTCTCCGTGGTGACATTGAGGTTCATCAAATTACAGGTTTTAAACTCTCATCTCTATTCGTTTAATTGCACATCTGTGTGTGAATAAAAGACTTCAGCTTTGTTTCCTAAAATACTCTGTGCCATAAACAAATGCAGGTCGTGCGCTGTTTAACAAAATTACTCCCAATTAATTACATTTCATAGAAATATTTGCGTGTGCAGTTGTTACCACTCAATGTCCTTCTTGTACTGTAATATATGGCAGTATTGCAGGTTTTACGCTCACTCAATTGTTATCGTTTCTATAGCAACAGCTCGTCAGCGACAACAGGAACTCCGTCACTTCACTGAAAATCTAGTGTGGAATAAATCACCACGTGCTGTTAGAGGAAACTAATCAACTTTGCGCTGATGATTTTCATGCTGGTGTTGTTTGAGCATTAGCTGTGTGCTAGTTTTTCATGTTTGAGAATATTAAGACTACCCAGCTGGCGTTTTTTTTGAGCTTGTATATTTACTAGCAAGGCTAGCTAGCTTTAGCTAGCACATTTAAATCAAATTAAAATTTTATTTGTCACGTACACAGTCATACACACGACGATATGCAGTGAAATGTTTATACGACCTCCAGTGACCTTAAAAATAAAAGCTTAAACGTAAGAAATAAATATATGAATAAAAGAAATATGGTAGAAAATTAAATTAACTAGTAAAATATACTGTACAAGGTAAAATACAAAATAAAATATACTGTACAAATATGAACAAAATATCGATATAGTAATATAGAAATATAAAAGAAGAATATTTAAATTTGTCCAAATCAGAAATGAGAAATGTAGAAATGACCTTTAAAATATAACGCACATGAATATCACTAGAGATGTCACATGACCTTGTAAGTTTCCCCATTTAGCATTAGCATTATGGCTAACATAAGCTGCCATTAGAGATTCAAAGAACTTTATTAATCCCAGAGGAAAATTGGTTAAAACTCCCGTTAGCATTAGCACTCCCATTAGCATTAGCACTGTGTCCTTTTCTGTCCTCCAGCATTAACACTAGTGTAATTCCAGATTTTGTGAATCTGTTTAACCACATGACCAGAACTTCAACAGTTTTCACTTTATCCTCTCTCTCTCTCTCTCTCTCTCTCTCTCTCTTTTGCTCGATCATGTCCACTCTCTCATTTATCTCTCATCATATATCTCTCTTTTTCTATCTCAGTCTCTCTCTAAATCTCTTCCTGTCTCTCTCTCTCTCTCTCTCTCTCTCTCTCTCTCTCTTTTATCTCTCTCTTTATTTTCCTCTCACCTCTCACCCTGTACCTTTTCTTTTAATATCGGTTCTTTTTTCTGCCTTCCATCATTCTGTCTCTTTTTCTCCATCTGTCTCCGTCTTCCTTCTACTTCCATCCATCTCTTACCTACACTGCTCTTTTATCTCTCTCTCTCTCTCCTTTTCTGTTCTCAAATTCCCCATTCCTTGTGTGTGTGTGTGTGTGTGTGTGTGTGTGTGTGTGTGTGTGTGTGTGTGTGTGTGTGTGTGTGTGTGTGTGTGTGTGTTCGTGTGATGAATGGGACGAGCTGTACAGGGAGCAAGCCCCTGTGCTCACGGCTCGTTTAGCCTCCGCTACGCTCACTCGCTCATCCTGCTCTCTCTCTCTCTCTCACTCACTCACACACACACACACACACACACGGGGATCAGTGTACAGATTCAGCCACTGGCCTTCTCCAGCCAGGAGATGAGAGTGGAGGAGGTAGTGATGTTAGCGCACACACACACACACACACACACACACACACACACACACACACACACACACACACACACAGAGTGTGAGAGAGGCTACTGTGAGAGTTTCAGTAGATTAAAAGAGTCTCTGATCCTCGGCTGTGTTTCATTTTGAGCGGTAGGGTTTAGAGAGCGGTCTTCACTTCATGCTCGGATCTGTGAGGGTCGCGTCCCAAATCACTCAGTCTGTCCTCTATAAGAGAGAAAACTTAAGCCGTGACACACGGAGCAGAAACCAGTCTGAGGCTAGCCCGTAGCTAGCACTTAGCTGTTAACTCGGTTACACAGTGAGAGTGGAAACGTCACAGAAGTTTCCGGAACGTCAAAGTTTACCTCAGAATGAGTAAAATTACACTACTGCTACTCTTAGCATCCACCGCTAACCCAACTTCAAGTGAATAATATCCTGAGAAGACTGTCGCTAGGCAACTAGAACCGTCGAAATGAGCATCGTCTAGCTAACGAATACGGCTAATAAATGATCTACCTGTCACACAGGCAAAACGTGTCGAGCGAAAGTGGCACAGAAACTTCCGGAAGGTCAGAGTTTACCTCAGACGTGTCAGAGTTCAGAACAATTAAAACCGTCCTGTTCTTAAACCGAAAAAAGGTGTGTGTGTGTGCGTGTAAGAGAGAATGTTTAGTAAACATTAAGACATTTAAAGAAGAAAAGTGAGTAGAATATATAAAGTAGGAAGGAAAAAAGAAAGGAAAAGCAATGAAGACAGAGTGAAAAAATAGATTGAGGGAGGAATAAGAAAAAAACCAATAAAGGAAGTGTGTGTTTAAGGACTTGATCAGCCGGCTGCTGGATCGTTTGTTACTTATTGCCAATCTTGGGATGGTTTAATTTAATACTCTGTATTTAATGTAAGCCCCGCCCCTATGGGGGGGGGCGTGTCTTGCTGTACAGTAGCCAGAGTTCACAAGGTTTTTCAGTTTGTTTTTGTCTAAGCGTGTTTACATGTTTGGGGTTTATTCACGTTCCAAGGGGCGGAGTTTGTCTGAGTTGGTGATCATGTGACTTTTGCATCAGAGTGTTAGACTGTTCTCTGTATTTAGCTAGCGTGGTCAGCATGTGTGTAGATTATGCAAGGGGTGTGGCCTGGCATATCTCGAACGCTATTTGCAGTTCAGACACTTTAGTCACTACCGTTACTGAAAGTGTGTGTGTGTGTGTGTGTGGAGCAGGATGGAGAGCTGCAGTGACTCTCAGACCTGCGGCTGTTTCTCTAAATCACTTCTGCGTCGAGAGATTTCCACTTCCTGTTTCTCAGGTCGTTAAGGGCCACTCGGGAGGGTGTAAAAGGAGGCAGTGTAACATGTGGAGACACGACCCGGAGGTTCACGCCGCCGCTGTCCAATTACACACCGCAGAGAAGTGCAGGAATTTATTTCTGTCCCTGAGTGAGTTAAACACACACACACACACACACACACACACAAAAACACACATGCACAACAAGAGCAAGACCTCCTGCCACGCCCTGCTGCACCTCCTGCAGCCAAACACACACACACACACACACACACACACACACAACGAGGGTTTGAGACACTAAACTACAGGCTAATGGGAATAAAGAATTAAAGCTATAATAGATTTTAAGCATGTATTTCCCGAGAAGTAAAGAGAAAGATGTGTAAGTTATCAGACTTTCATGACCTTCTCAAGGTCGTGTTTAATAAAGTGAAGAATGTGAGGAATTCGTAAAGCGGCGCACTGCAACACCGCATCGAGGAATGCAAAATCACTCCGAATGGAATTATGTGAAAAATTCCTCTGAACAAAAAAAAAAGAAATAAAATTAAGAATGAAAGTTGTTTTATGTGACTGCAGTGATACGACAGGAAGAAAGGAACGCGTGAGTCGCCACTGCTGTCGCTCCTGATGTCTCCCCATGTGACTGCACTTCCTTAGTGGACTGCAGAGTGTTATTGAGTGTCAGTGTGTGTGTGAGATGTGCCTCAGGCTGTCAGACTATAGCAGTGTGTGTGTGTGTGTGTGTGTGTGTGTGTGTGTGTGTGTGTGTGTGTGTGTGTGTGTGTGTGTGTGAAATCAGAGGGTTAGAAATATGTATATACCTGAGTGTAGCATGTATTTTAGATCAATACCCGTATATAGGATGATTGGAAAACACAATGAGTTTGATCAGCAATCACACCACAAATTCAAAAAACATGATCAGCTCAGATTTACATAAATGCGATCAGCTCAAATAATAAAATAATCAGATCAGGTCACATATAAATATATATGATCAGCTAAAGTTAAAATAAACACAATAAGTTCAAAATTACATACAGCATATAATGTCAAATTAAAATATATTTAATGATATATATATATTAGATTAGATTAAGTAGAAAGATTAAGATAAATTTGGTCAGCTCCAGTATAAAATGTAAAATTAATCCAATGTTAGAATTAAATAAAAATGTATGTGATGAGTTTAAATAAAAAAACATATTATCCAAATTCTAAATTATGTGATCAGCTTGAATTTAAATGTGTATGGTTAACTCCAATTTAAGGAGTATACGACTAACTCAAATATAAATAATTGTAATTAAATGAAAAAATGTGAGTAGCTTAATTTTAAATACAATCAATACACACAATCAGTTTAAATGAATACTATAACTGGAACATGGTTGAAGTCTTAGTCGATAAGGATCAGTTTAAATGATCCGCTCGACTCTCACTAAAGATCAGATCTAATAATCCTGAGCAACTCAAATAAATGCACTTAGGCAATTACAACTCTATAACTCTGACAAGTGTGGTTTCAACTTGTGTAGGCTGGAACAGTTTAGTTTGCTTGTGTGTGTGTGTGTGTGTGTGTGTGTGTGTGTGTGTGTGTGTGTGTGTGTGTGTGTGTGTGTGTGTGTGTGGTTAATGAAACACTAGCTTGTCGGCGCTCTGTGTAATGCATTATGGAACAAAGAGACAGAAGCGGGATATGAAGTGGGTGTAGGAAGCTCGGAGCTCGGCCGGGTCTCCTGGGCTCTGTAGCGCTAATTAGAGAAGAAGAACCTCTTGCCCTCTGTCTCCTATCCTCTATTATCCTTCCATCCTCTCTTCCATTATCCCTCCCTCTTCTCCTCCTCTCCCTCGGGGTGTGGGGGTGGCTGTGGGGGGTTAAAAAGGGCTCTCTCCATCCTCGGGACGAGTGCTCGGGGTCTTTAAAGCTCCGTCCCCCGGGGACGTGCTGTCAGTCTGGACTCCAGATGGAGAGAGAGAGAGAGAGAGAGAGTCTGCTAGCTAAAGTGGCTAATCCATATATCAGCACCACAGGGACTTTTTAAAAATAAATTGTCTCTTTGTCGTCTTAGTAATTAGCATTGTGAGTTAAATTGACACACAAAGCTTCTTAGCTTGCTAGCATGTGGTTTCAGTATTAATGATTAAAATCATGAAGGTGAGAAGAGAGTGATTAGCATTGTTAGCATGCTTTCTGTTAACCTCTATACCAAACTCAGCACAGGTAATGGAGTATAGCGCAAGTCTCTACATTCCTCCACATGCTAACTGCTAAGCCATTTGCTAGCTTTTACATTAAAGATAAAGAGAAAAAACTAAATACATGGCTTAAATCCTGATCTGTATGCCTAGCGGCGTTAGCGTGGTGTGCGCTAATATTCACTTCAGATGATTTAGAATGTCTTCCTCTTCTACATGTTACTGCTAAGTTGTTGCAAGTTTAGTTTAGCTTAGTGTACAAGCTGTGTAAACAGTTGTATGTACAGTAGTATGGACTACGCTAGCATGACACGGCGATATATCATTCCTTTAACATTTTTGCTAGGACGAGGAGTTTTTCCTTTTGATTCCAACACATCTAAACACAATTAGCTAACACTTTAGTGGCGTGCGTTACGGTTTTCAACAGTTGGCTTTTGTTTGAGTTTAATTGAATTTGAACTCCTAACTTTTAACTTAATAACCGTAATGTGATCTCACTAACTCAATTCCACTCATTTACTCACCAGTCATTTGCTTTTTCGCCAGGGGATTTTATAAAAAAAAAAACAATTATCCCGTCTCTCTCTCTCTCAGTAAAAAGAAGTTGAACTTTTTCGAGATGAATGTGGGGTCAGATGCCCGAGTGAAACTTGAGTTGAGCGTGTTTATGCGACTAGCCTGTCCCGGCTAATCATTTCCTCAGGGCTTAGCCGCTAAACGAATACTGAAATTCGAACCCTTTTTCTGAGGAAGCAGCCGAGTCTGTTTAGCATCGGCTAATTGCTTTAGCATTTAATCAATTCATCTCTGTAGCGAGAAGAAGAAAAAAAGTTTGTCATGGCACCAGTTTAAGCGCTAACTTGCCTTTCATCTAGCTTTTATACCGAAAAATAACCAACTCATTACAAGTAAGAATACGCGGCTATAAAAAGCTGACTAATGGTTAGCCGATATTTGAATTTTCAGTTATTTTACGCTCTTTTCTTTGTTGTAATGTTATACATGTATTCTAATTGTATGCTAATTGCTAACCACTTAGCTGGATGCTTATTTACACTTCCACTTCGTTTGCATAATTATATTATTATTTATTTATAAACCTTTATTGCTAGTTTGTAAATACAATCATCGTATTGTGTCTTGATTTTTTTTTTTTGTATTTTTATTTAAGTTAAAGTTAGATGCTAATTAGTCCCTTTATCTTTAAGCTAATGCTAGGGAAATTAGCTTAGGTGTTAAAGATGACACTCGTCCTTGGACACTGTTTAAATTTCGCTAATTAGCTGAATTCCGCGTTCGCCGGTTCCTTTGTATCCGTTAAAGTTGCAGCCAATACGATTGTTATTTGCTAAGTATTAGATTGTTAGCAGTCTATTAACACCACGCACTTTATGTTGTAGCTAGCTATTCAACACGATGCTTGTTGTATCCATGGATGATAAATGATGTAAGATCATCGCTAATTTGCTGATTAGACAGCAGGATGTTCGTGCTGTTCGCTCATTAACGTTGTAGCTAGCGGATAACCGTGACGTCCTGTCTCCTTGTGTCTCTCCTTTGTGTGAGTATTTATGTACTCCAACCCAAACCGGCATCTCCTCCTTCTCCTCCTCCTCACATCCCTGTGCACTCATTCTCCCCCTCCTCCGTTCATCCCTCGCTCCTCCTGCAGGGGTTTCATTATGCACCTCTGGAGCTGCTGTGGCTCTCAGCGGGAGGACTGAATCTGTCGCTCCGGCTCTCCTGAATGCCAGAGGATTAGCATATCTAACACAGACGGAGGCAGAAAGGGCTGCTGGGAAAAGAAAAAAAAGACAAGAAGAAGAAGAAGGGGGGAAAAAGAAGGAGACGAGCATCCGTGTCCGTGTTGAGTTCCTCGGGCGTGAAACACAGCAACATATGGTGAACGAGGGAACACACACACACACACACACACATATCTCTTTTCTGTTGTTTTCTTTCTCTTTTCTTCTCGTTCATCAGTCCATCCTTGCTTCCCCTCCCAACCTCCCCCGCTGTACGCAAAGTAGCTTATGAAAATCACCCGTGTAAAAGACATGTAAATCCATCTGGAGCATGATAAGTGATATAAGGGCGCGCACACACACACACACACACACACACACTTCTGGGTGTTAAGTGTGTCTTATATAAACAGTTCTATAGCTTCATTTTCCTTCATTACCCAAATCTATGAATATGCAAATAAACATGCTCACTTGGCCACACCCCTACATCCTATGCAGTTAGCCGTGTGTGATTAAACTAGCTCAGGTTAGTCAGAGGTTTTCAGGGACGTCACTATCTGGAGCCTGGACCCCAAATATGACGTTACCATGACAACCAACATGCTAACATTAGCAAAGTGAGCAGGATCTGAAGCTAGTTCGTTTCTGGTAATCGTGTTGACATCCGTAGGTTCGACCATTTACGGCTAACGTACTTTGTTACATCACAGTTTGTGCGCAAACATGGCTCCGCCCCCCCCCCCCCCCCCCGAAGTACGAGGTGTGGAGGTGGATGCTATTTAACTCCGTTTCCATGGTAACTTTGTAATCTCCAGTCGGTGGGCGTGGCTTTTGAGTGCTCGAATACTTCACTGGGACTTCAGCAACTGTTTCTTTTTTTTAACTGAGGATTGAAAACTGTATTTTATTTTGCTCTTAAACATCATCGTCTCACTGAACGAGCAGGAGAGACTTTAACACTGAAGAATAAAAAGCCTGAGAACGCGAACACTGCGCCGGCGTCGTTAGCGTTAGCATTAAGCCTCCTAATAATATTAAACTGTTTTAAAATAACATTTTACTAAATTGTTTTAGTAAATGTAGGGATGGTATTTTTTTCTCAGATGTGTTTGTATTTTTGGCAGTGAAGGTGTCTCACACACACACACACACACACACACACACTCCCCACCCCCGGTCGTGTTCTCAGTGCCGACCCTCCGGTTGCTACATCGATTTAAGCTCGCTAATGATGAGAAATGATGCCATAACGCCGGCCGTTAAACCGCAGGGCCGCGTAACAAATGCGCTTCGGAGACCCGGCGTTTGTCTCTGAATAGATTACAGCGTGGCTTCAGTGACCTTAGATTTAATCTCGCGCTGCCTCTTTTCCTCGCCTTCTCTCTGTTCCTCATGATAACAGATCATCACTGCTGCTGCTGGAGCTCTTCACACTCTCCCTCACCCAGCGCCGGGGTCAGAGCGAGACGCCGCACGCCCCGCCTCAGGTCCAGGGGCAGTTCACATCCCCATTCGCTTCAGTTCCCGGATTCATTTGGCTTCCAGATTCAGTTTAGTTATAGATTCATTTTCATTCCAGATAAGTTTCAGTTCCAGATTCGTTTTATTTCTGCATTCATTATTTTTTTATTCCAGATTAATTTCAGTTTCATGTAGGATTCAGTTCCAGATTGATTTTAGTTCCCCGGGATTATTTTTAGTCCCAAATAATTACATCTGTTTTAATTTCAGATTAGTTTTAGTTCCCGAGTCATCATGGTTCCAGCTCTAGATTCAGTTCAGCTCCAGACTTTGAGTCACAAACTGAAATTGGTTTCAGTTCTAGATTAGTTTTAGCTCCAGACTGGTGTCAGGTTCAGCCTCTTAATCCTTTCCTGACATGTTTTAGCTCCAGTCTCAGTTTCAGTCCTAAATTAGTTTTGGATCCAGATTAAGTTCAGCTCTAGACTATTTCAGATGTAGACTCAGTTGAGCTCCAGATTAAGTTCAGCTCCTGTCTGGTGCGAGTCCGTACAGCAGTACAGTATTACGGCGGCTTTAGTGATGACACCATGTCACGTTCTTCTCACGAGGATTGTTCAGCTTCTCTACTCTCTCATCTGTTTATACTCGGATCTAGAGCTGAAAAATCACAATTTCTAGATGCGTTTATGGAGTTTTCTTCAGTCCTCCCTCATCAGAGTAAACACTGACCGCTCTTGAATAAATAGCATTAAATAAAACAAGCAGCAGCGTTCAGGAAAATCACTAAATCCTCCCAGAGAGATCTTATGCTGTAGAAGAGCAACCGTTTCTCAGGGTACCTGGAAGTACAACATCATTCTTAGCACATGAGATGGATTAAAGAAAGCTTTACAATACAGAAAGCTCCACCCCCTGCAGAAGCATTTAATAACTGGGGGCGGGGGGGGGGGGGAGTGGGGGGGGGTTGCTGTTAAACAACAGCCAAAATCATTGTGTGTTTATTTGTTTGATGATTTGCTCCTGATCAAGATGCAGCACCTGAAGTTCCAGAAGGTTGTTTCTCTTCAGGAACCGTGTTGCTTATGGCTGCTTTAAAAGATCACCGTGTGATCGCGCTTTTTTCTCTTTTTCCCCTCTCCAAGGCCCTGCAGCTTCTCTTTCATTCTCCGCTGCGTCTCTTTTGTCTCGCACGCCGCTCTCATCTCAGCGTTTCATCGCAAAGCTTCTACCAAATCCATCCTCAGGCCTGTGTGTTCTTGTCAGTCGCTGCTAGCGTTTTGGCTAACAGTAGCGCAGGTTTGGGATTTCCAGGCTCTGCGCTTTGTCCCAGTCCTCCATGACACCTCGAGAAGATGGCGTCTGTGTTGTGCATGAAGACGAGAGAAGCTTAAATCTCTCCAGGGACGTCTTTTTTTCTTTTTCTTTTTTTTCCAAAGCCGGCGCGAGCGCCTTTTATCCGAGACGACGAGAGCAGCCGCTCCGGCTAACAGGCTCGGCGGTTTTCTGCAGCGAGACCGAGATCATACGCTTGTTATTCTCCCGGAAAGAAAATAATAAAGAAAAAACACGACAACGACAACGACACGGAAATCTGATAAATTGGTGCCACGATGTATTAAATTACCAATGCGCATGAAAAATTCATTCCAGGACGCCTTTCACACTCTGTGAGTCACTGCGCCGTTTACTTTTATCTCGTTAAGGCGGAAAAAATTTCGTTAGGGAGGAGAAAAATCATGCCACATATTATTCCTCTCTCTCTCTCTCTCTCTCTCTCTCTCTCTCTCTCTGAGTCTCTGATCCATTTTTTAACGGCTGTAGTAGCAGAGCAGAGAAACACGCGGGAAATGAAAAATCACTCATCAGTGGAACGCTTATAAATATTCATGAGGAGGAGAAATATGCGAGTCTGTTTCTCGGGGTTCTTATAGAGCACTTTCTGAACGTAAAAGCTTCAGAGGCTGAGTGCAGAAAATCTACCTGTGTGTGTGTGTGTATGTGTGTGTGTGTGTGTGTGTGTGTGTGTGTTAAAGTCCAGAGTGACAGCATTATTCTTATCACTTTGATTATTTTCCCCTTACAGCACGTCCTCGAGTGTTTTATTCCTCTTACAGCATCACGTGTTAAAGGACAAATTTATAGATGATTTATTTCTAATTAAAACGCACCTGTGTTCCTGTTGTCACTTACGTTATAGCAGCTACACACACTCATTCTCTGAGAGAGCTTGTCATGTGACTGAGAAACTGCTACAAAGTATCCTGAAGACGTTTATTATCGTTACACAGAGCTCCGCCTTTTAAAGGATATTTGAACTCAACAAGCCCTTATTAAGAAGCTCCGCCTACAAACTCAGCGAGCAACACTAACACCTGACCTTCCGCGAGCTCGTGGATGTTGCTGATTGGTTGGTCTAACTTTTACAATATAGTTACAGCATAGTTACGTTATCTTAAATATATCCACATCATCTCACAAGAATCGAAACTGTTCAATAGCTTATTTTTTTACTATTATATTACCTAGTGAAATTTGATTAGATTGAAAATGTAAATACTGTATAATTATATATATATATATATATATAGTACAATAACGTCGGGTTGTATTAGCACTGGCGTATGAGATGATGAGGCAGATGTGGTTCCGGTTTTTTGTTGATGTTGGATTGATCAGCTGAGGCTCCTAATTGTACCCCAGCCCCCCCCCCTCTGAACCCCGTGCTCTGATTGGTCAGAAGGTGTTGATTAGTTCGCTATGACAGCAGCTCAGATTTATATTAATTCACTCGCTCTGATACATTACCATATTACTGATGTGTTTCCATAGCAACAACTACATGTAAAGCAGACAATCCTTTGATGTTTGATAACAAACATATTACAAACAATGTAACTCTTAATTCTGTGTGTGTGCGTGTGTGTGCGTGTGTGTGCGTGCGTGCATGCGTGTGCGCGTGTGTGTGTGTGTGTGAGACAACAGAGGAAGGAGTCTCCAGTGTCAGCGTGGTTTAAAGCCACTCAGACGTAACGCCGGAGCTGTAACTGTAATATTTCTCACATCGTCAGGACAGCGGAGTTTATTTCTATAAAATATACATCTGACCACAAATGTGCTTGTCGGTGAAAAGAGAAATGCTCTGTTAAAGATCAAAAAGAGGACGTAATGGACATTCAATCCCATAATACACCTGGGCTCGGATCCGCTGAAGCTGCAGATTCAGTAGAGAAAATAAGACGGCACAAAGCGAGCAGCTGATCCTCCTCCTCCTCCGTTCAATCAGCGAACAGATAGCAGACACGACAATGTCTCCGAGACGGAATAAAAGACGGACGTGTGCTTCCTGAGTCCATCAGAGAGAGAGAGAGAGAGAGAGAGAGAGATTTCAAAGACGTATCAGAGTTGAAAGAGCGTCTTGATTGAACAAGCTGATTTACAACAAAAGGCATCAAACGTGTTACATCGAAAATTTCTGAAGGATTTGAGCTCCGGAGAGAAAAGAAGGAAAAGACAGATGGAGAGAGAGAGAGAGAGAGAGAGAGCGAGGTCTCCGCACTGCTGTTTTGCCTGAGGTGTCCTTTCAGCTGTCTGTCCCTCCAGACGTCACATCATCATGCAGCAGAGACAGAAAGAGACGAGAGAGAGAGAGAGAGAGAGATGGATAGAACGAACATTACACACACACACACACACACAAACACACAGAGAAACAGTTTGGAATAATGTTCTTAATATTTAATATCAGTTTAAGTTTAATTATTAAAGTGTAATAAAGGGACGGTCCAGGACGAATCACTGGAACCCTGACGAGCGCTTTAATCTCCGCCGCGCATCAACGCCAAATTACAGCTCATTAGTTTCTTCTTAACATTTGGCTTCTTCTATAAAGAAGGGTTCAGTGAGTAATCAGCTGGAGGTTCCTGACTTATTAAAGGTCCCTGTGCACACACACACACACACACACACACACACACACTGTCAGGGTTCTGCAGCGCACCTGTAAGGTGGGTTTATTTTCCTCTGGATGTACACGTGGCTGTTCAAGTGTTTAATCAGAGTTCTGAGGAGAACCATCAGAGGAACCTGTGAGTGTTTAATACACATGTAGCAGAACCCTTCAAGAATCCATCAGAACCTCCAGAGGATTTAAAGATTCTTCAGCTGCACCTTCTGACGATCGGGCTAAAACTTTTAATATTTATGCTTTAAAGAACGTCTGGAGAAATCCTAATGTTACTGTTGGTGGACATGTGAGGGAGAGAGACAGAGAGAGAGAGAGACAGAGAGAGAGAGACAGAGAGACAGAGAGAGAGACAGAGAGAGGGAGACAGAGAGGGAGAGACAGAGAGAGGGAGAGACAGAGAGAGAGACAGAGAGAGGGAGAGACAGAGAGAGGGAGAGACAGAGAGAGAGACAGAGAGAGGGAGAGACAGAGAGAGAGACAGGGGGGGAGAGAGACAGGGAGAGGGAGACAGGGAGAGATGGAGAGAGAGAGAGAGACGGGGAGAGAGAGACAGGGAGAGAGAGAGAGAGAGACGGAGAGAGACAGAGAGAGAGACAGGGAGAGAGAGACAGAGAGAGACAGGAAGAGAGAGACAGGGAGAGAGAGACGGAGAGAGACAGAGAGAGACAGGGAGGGAGAGAGAGAGAGACAGGGAGAGAGAGACAGAGAGAGACAGGGAGAGAGAGAGAGAGAGACAGGGAGAGAGAGAGAGAGAGACAGGGAGAGAGAGACAGGAAGAGAGAGACAGGGAGAGAGAGACAGGAAGAGAGAGACAGGGAGAGAGAGACGGAGAGAGAGAGAGAGAGACAGGGAGAGGGAGAGACAGAGAGAGAGAGACAGGGAGAGAGAGACAGGTGCCAGCAGGTGCTGTGAGATTCAGGTCTTGGTTAGCACGCTGTACCCTATGGCACGTTTCTCAGGGGGCGGGGCTACACTGTGTGATGTCACTGAGGTCTCGCTGACTTTCTCACTAGACGTGACACTTTGAGAATTACAGAATCCACCTTTAATCATAAAGCCGCACACTCGCTCGCTCAGTTCAGTAGTATTACTGATTTATAAATAACAAGCTGGTTTCCATGACAACATTAAAACATATTAAACGAATGAGTCGCTGAGTAACATGAGCTACTCGCTCAGTGATGTGGGGACAGGAGTGATGTCGTGGGGACGTGTGTGTGTGTGTGGGGGGGGAGGGGGGGGGGGGGGCTTGTAGACATTTGCATATCATGTATATTCATGGCGTTGTGTGTGTGTGTGTGTGTGTGTGTGTGTGTGTGTGTGTGTAAAGGTGAAGCTGTGCACTTGGAGCTGTTTGTGGTGTGAACTGTGTGAATTAAACACTGATTGCAAGTTCATTTTAAGCCACATGTTAATTAGCAGGTAATTAAGTGTACTTAGTTTTATTTTCATCACTGCAGGTGTGTTTACACACGAACACTGAAGAGTCAAAGCATGCACGTGTGTGTGTGTGTGTGTGTGTGTGTGTACACTAGGATTTAATGACCTTTACACAACAACAATGTATAGTGCACTTTAAGTCAAACTCAAACCTGTTTGTGTGTGTGTGTGTGTGTGTGTGAGACACAGAGACAGAGAGCATGATGTTTTGCATATGTGCATGCTCTGTGTGTGTGTGTATGTGTGTGTGTGTGTGTGTGTGTGTGTGGTGTTTTTCCTGGACGCCTGATGTTTTAATAGGAAGTGTGTAGGCTTGGAGATGACCTATAATCACAGTCAGCTGCTGAATAATTACAAGCCTGACGTTCCAGACGGCGAAACCGCCGAGTAGCGGCGCTGACATCGCGTGTGCCGCGGCGCTAAACGCCTGTTTGTCGGTCGAAACAAAACACAATGCCTGTGTGTTTATCGATTTGTAAAAACAGAGGCCTATAATTTGGAAGCGGTGTAATAACGGCGATTTGTTCGTCAAGCAGGCCGCTACAGGGCGGCGCGCGGCTTCGTTACCGTCGCTCCCCACCTCCGATTCAGCTACAAGGCTGTTGCGCGTGAGGAACCTTATTACACTGCAAACACCTGAGGTAATAATAATAATAATAATAATAATAATAAGCACAGTCATTATACATGATGCTCAGTGTTCGACTTTCCTTCATCAGTGCTGTTCTTTTAACTAAATCCCACAACATTTACACACGTCATGGTCATCACATGTTTCATACATGATTACGTTATATGTTTGAAGCCTGAATTGTACAAGGAGCGTTCGAGTCAAAGCGGGAGTCCTGAGAGTAAACACTCCCTTTATGTCTCTGTATAATCCCCTGATACACTCATGCACTGATCCCAGTGTCTCACTAGTGCTTGGACACCATCAAGGAACCATGATCTGCTTCATGTCTGAAACGCCGGCCTCCCAGGAACTCCTTGAGGAAATGTCTTGGAGCAAGGTCAGGACTGTAGGGGGGGCGTGGCGATAACTCCCAGCGGAGTCCCTGTAATGTGCGAGTGGTGTTGGTGAAGGAGTGTGTGTACAGTTCACACACACACACAGACGCGTCGATGTTAAAGGACCAGGTGTTCCACTCTGCACTGGGCTCCAGTTGTGTTACTGCGGCTAAGAGTCTCATCACCGCACTCTGCTTGAAGTCTTCTGTAAATGTCACTCGCCGCCTGTTTTTACGTCTTCATTCAGCAGAAATTTCATCACGAGTCCCCGCCCCCTGTCTCTGTCCCACCTGCAGCTGGATGTACTGTGTGCTGAGTCCCAGTCTTTGAATCACGAGTGTTTCAATCATCACCGAGATTCGCTTCTCAGTGGCTCAGGGATTTAACCTCTCATTCATAACTACGATTCGTGAATGATTCTTTCTGAAAGTCGTGACCACGTGTTCTCTCTCATTTGGCAGATCATTGAGTGAATCAGTGAATCTGTCATTCGGAGATTTGTGAATGATTCAGACGGTTAAAACACTGAGAATAAGCGACTACACGTCTGTATAAACTGACCCTGATAATCTCTCTCTCAGTTCAGTGTAAATCTGTTCCTGTTCCCAGAACTCGGTTTGTAAAATCCTAAACGTTTAGTGTTAGAGTTAGGGTTAGGGGTAGAGTTAGGGGTAGACATGTCGACTTCATGAATGATTCAGTCTTGTTAAAAGAGTCAGAAAGGGTAATGAATCTGAGTCATTTCTTTCAGTCGGGCTACGACACCAAAACCGCGAAACTGAAACGCCGAAGCTAGATTTCCGCGCAGATTCATAACTCACTTCTGATATTACACAGATTATATAAAAAAAAAGAAAATCTATGCAACATTTGAGTCAACAAGTTGTTCAGTCATGAACATGAGAGTCACTGGGGAAGCAGAAATAAACATATTGATGATCTGTAAAAGACTAGTGTTAGTTCGCGTCCCTGTCGGTTAAAGAGTCTGTAGAAACAGTTCAAATGTTAAATCTAAAAATAATCTGCTGATCTTTAATGTAATCAGTGATATTATTATTATTATTATTATTATTATTATTATTAAGTCCACGTACATGTCTGTCTTTCTGTACAGCAGAACTCTCGGTCTAACTTATTAATACACTTATTACATTATACAGTAGATTATTAAATCCTGCACATAACTGTTCATAACATCACTTTCACTCCACATTTAGATTCACTGATGGTGCAGATTAAACTTCAGGCAGAAGATCTAAGGACTGCAGGAGATTCAGGAAATTCTGTCCAGCGGTCGATTTAAGACCGTCCACATATTAATGCCTCTACAGTACGCTGTCAAAACTCGTGGTTTATAATCTAACACAAAACTGCTGATAACTTCACTTCTACTCAGCATTTTGGCAAATACCAAAGTACGGTTTTAAACTTCCCACAGGAAGAATACACACACATCTGTCCATTCATCTTTGAATTTTCAGTTTTCATAGTCTACTTGCTTTTGAGTAAGCGATGCTGTGTGTCGCACGTTTGTGTGTGTGAGGATTTTAACGGCTTATAGGGGCATTACCATCGTTTCTCTGTCTTCCACATACTCTGTCTATACATGGTAAATTATCGCATTGATGCACTCTGTTAAATGATGCGCATAGCCACGCCCACCTCAAGGGAAAAAGCGCTATATTTTTCCAAAAAAAGTGCTGGATGCTGTGATGTAACATGGCGATAATGTAACTGGTTATAACTAGAGATGTTCCGATACCATTTTCCCCTCCCGATACCGATACCGATGCCGATACTTGGGCTCAGGGTATCGGCCGATACCGAGTACTGATCCGATACCTGGGTGTGTATCTGTACAGTGTGTGTGTGTGTGTGTGTGTGTGTATAATTTATTTTTTTAAGTAAAATACTAGCCCTGTGTAACGGGTTCGACCCTAAGTGCACGGGCGACACCATGAAACACGGACACGAGGTCTTACAGGAAAAAGGGTCATTTATTTTAAAAAATGGGGAAGGAAAGGGTTAAAGGCTCTATGCGGTCTTTTCCACTTCGGCGGCAGGGATGCGAAGGCGGGCTCTACGCGGAAGTGAAGGTGCCGTGGGAGCTCGCGGCTCGTTCACGCGCTCCTCTCACGGAGATCAAAGGCGCCCCCCTTTTTTAAGTCTCTGGGGCGCATCACATCGCCCCGCTCTTGTACCACCGTCTCTCATAAAATCCACCGCGTCGCAAAGTCCAGCTTCCCAACAGTCAGACCCCGAGCTACACTCCCCGCTGTGTTTTATAGCGCCGGGATCATTAGCGCCGATAGCTCATGGGCCGTTGCCTGATTCTGCGGCTCTGCTACTTCACATACCTAAAGGGTGGGGAGGCCGCCTAACTAGTGAGCGAGGAGCGATATCAATTTGGGCGCACGCCCATCACAGGCGCACGCCGTGACACTCTGTAAGTAAGCTAAGCTAGCAAAGCTAGCGGCATAAATAGGTTATGTTTAGGAAAATGGTATCGGATCGGTACATGGACTCAAATACTCGCCGATTCCGATGCCAGATTTTTTTGTGGTATCGGCAGCATTTCTGATACCAGGATCGGAAATAACTTCACCTTTATAACTTTTGTTGTTGAATATTGCGTTGTTGAATACTGCGATAATGATATTTCTTGCGATATAACATTTCCCTAGAGAAATGCATTCATTATTATTATTATTATTATTGCCTATTTTTTTTATTATTTATTTATATGTAATGATGATACTAAAATAAACAGGTAATAGATATTCGTCTGATGTAATTAAATCTAATTCAGGCTAAAAAGAAACTATTTGTCAAGGAAGTTGCAAATATTTAGACTTCAAAACACTATGAATGACTTAAACCCCTCAGCAGATATTCTGACTTCTGGTTTGCTGTTACTATAAACCTGCCAACACAATATGAATTACTTTCAAACATGACTTTATATTTACGTGTAACCGTGTAACACTCATCGATTTCATTTATCGCAACTCTTTACGATACAGATATTGCGTATACCATTATCGCGATAACGATTATTTTTCGATATATTGTGCAGCCCTAGTATATACAGGTCCTTCTCAAAAAAATTAGCATTTTGTGATACATTACAGAAAATAATGAACTTTATCACAAAATGCTAATTTTTTGAGAAGGACCTGTATATATATATATATGTATATACATATATGTACATATATGTATATGGACGGACATATATACAGACAGACAGGTGGACACACACACACACACACACACACACACACACCTCCAGCGTATGAGAACCTTTCCTTTATTCCTATAGAGACAGAGAATAAATGATCCGCTTCACTTCCGGACCTGTTTAAATAATAAGAATAAAAACCGCCATTTTTTTGTTGTTCCTGTCAGCTCACGTGCCCTCAGTCGCCACGGCAACGCGTGTCAGTGGGCTCGGAGCGCGCATGCGCAGTGGGGTTCCCTTCCCTCAGCCCGTGCGCGCGGTGTTCAGTAGCGCCCCGACTGCGCTTGAGTGCGCCTCGCGCTGCGCTCGCGCCCT